>JAHHFK020000115.1:0-87904 GCA_024533555.2 Aedes koreicus
AAGTTCTTGGCACCCACGTGTCGGAAATTTTGTCAGCTTCACTTTTTCATTTTTGATACATTCCGCAAATCGACTGTACTTTGTAAACAATCAACATGGAAGCCATTTGAAAGCAAAAAATTGTGCACAGTTATTTGGAAAATCCATTGTGGTCTGCATCTAGGCTAGCTAAACAGCTGAAATTGACCAGAAATACCGTATGGCGCGTTATCAAACGGTATAAGGAAACATTGACGACGATTCGGAAGCCTCAAGCCAATCGTCGGAGCGCGGAACTGTCGACCGGAAACTGCGTGGTAAGATTTTGAAGACGATTAAAAGGAATCCCAATCTGTCGGACCGTGATTTGGCCAGAAAATTCGGTGCTGCCCATAGTACCGTGAGGAGAACTCGACTCTCGAAGGAATCAAGTCGTATCGAGCTAGCAAACAGCCAAATCGGACCATAAAACAGAATAGTGTGGCCAAAATCCGTGCTCGGAAGCGATACGACCAGGTGCTGACCAAGTTCGACGGGTGTCTTCTGATGGACGATGAAACCTATGTCAAGGCTGACTTCTGGCAAATCCCAGGTCGGGTACCTTAATTGGCAACGGCTCGGGGGATGTTCCAGCCAAATTTAAATTTGTTTTTGCCGACAAATTTGCACGAAAATTCATGATTTGGCAGGGCATTTGCAGCTGTGGCAAAAAAACGAAAGTTTTCAAGCTTACAAATAAGACAATGACGTCGGAACTATACCAAAAAGAGTGTCTCCAAAAACGAATTGTGCCGTTCACACCTCGATCCCACGACCATCCCGTAATGTTTTGGCCAGATTTGGCAAGCTCGTCATTACAGCAAAGCCGCCCAAGAATGGTATGCAGAGAAAGGGGTCCAGGTTGTTCCGAAAAACCTTAACCCACCCAACTGACCCCAGTTCCGCCCTATTGAGAAATACTGGGCAATCAAGAAGAGGAGACTCAAGGCAAAGGGAAAGGTTGTCAAAGACATCAATCAGATGAAGACCTGGCGGAATAAGATAGCTAAAACGATGTACGAAGAAGGCGTGCGCCGCCTAATGAGCCGTAGCCATAGGAAAAAATTCGAGAATTCCTTCGAAACCGTGACGAATAATTTTATCCGTATTTTTTCTTAAAAGTATGAAAAAACGCTACATTTTTATAAAAAAAAGATCTTGAATTCAAAAATAAATAACTTGAAATACAGGCAATTGTTTTTGTTCCAATCTCTATCTGAAGCAAGCTTTATGTACTTTCTAAGAAACTACCTCCGTACTCAATATCACACGCGCAACTGTCAAAAGCCCATAGCATTTGTTGACACAGGAAGAACATTCGCTCATTGTACGTAAACAGTACAAAGAGCTATGAATATGTTGTTACCAATAGAAAAGAAACCCCTCACTGGTGCTTGCATGAACGACTGACAGATCTACTGTATCAAATTTGAAATGTATTTGAAAAAAAAAACGCGACCACGAGCAGTTGTCTATCGTTTTCTAAGTTTCTGACATGGAATTCGATCGTATATTTTTGGGAAGAGCTGTTATTGAATCCGTGTTAAGTTGACACTCACTACAACGCTTTAATTTTTATTTAGGGATAAATGAATGATTCCCGCCCATCCCAGCAGCAACACCAACATGCATGAGAACTATAGAAGAGAAGCAGCGAATTGCTGGTTTTCACAAAATTCATTTCGTACATTGCACAAAAAGGTGTCATGATAGCATTTCACCACACAAAAACCAATATGAATGTTTCATACAATATACGAGACATTCGTTCTATGTATAAACTCCATGTTTTCGAAACGAGTGAAAGCTAATTTACGAAAATTAATTTTCATTGTAGACAAACAGTGAAATTTACTTATTTTCGGAAAGCTAAGCAGTGACCATCCTTTTATCAGTGTTTTCTCAGCGTCGTGTACAAAGCTGACTTTTCATTTATTTTAAAAGATTTATTCGCTCCTTTCTTCTATGTCTATTGTTGAATCTAAGTTGGAAAAAGAAGAAGACACAACGTGATGATCTTATTGACGTCTCACATCAAAAAAGTATAAGACGATCATTTTAAAATGCTTCTGTGAAATTTAATTTAAAATGCATTGATGCAAGAATTTAAAAAAAAAATGGAAAACTAGTGGATGAACACATTCTAATGATTGAAATTTCATTTTCATCCATTTTTGTGTCACTATTGTGCAGTTTTAATTATATAATTAAATTTTGTTCGGCATGTAGTTCTACATTAAGATTGCGCAGATTGCTTATCCGTTTTATGAACAAACCTTAACCCATGACCAAGATTAATTTGACCGATTCAAATCGATTATCCGTCAAAATTAGTTATCACGAAAACCTAAACAAATTTGAAACTAATTAATGGTGTTGCTGGTTTAAGTGAGTGCAATTTGTTCTGCAATAAGAAACATCACTGCACCCAACGGCTAGAGTTTTAATTTTCTTTTACCAAAGCCTGAACACATCGCTTTAATTTATGCAAAATTGTAAAAATGTATGCAACATTGAAAGAAAATTCAAATTTATATTTTCTTTGAAAACTTGTATGTTGTTCTAAAGTGAATTGAAATACCATTTAAAAGCAGCCACATGGATCTTTAGAAAAACCACATATTTTTAAAATTTCTGGTGCAATACCTCAATTGCAGAACTTCGGTGCCGGCTTGTGTTTAGGGCACAATTCCATAGTATATCCAACATAAATATTTAATGGCAGTCTTTTGTAATAAGCTAATAATTTCTAATAATTTGCCTCATGATTGGGTTGTTTGTAACGAAAACCACAATACAATTTTAATTGGTAAACACAATTTGAAGAACAAAGTTGAATAGAAACTTCTAGGTCTATTAAAAAAAGAGTACAACAGGTTTTATCGACGTCTGCTAAAGTGATTTTGTAAGTTATAACATAGGTTTATGAATTCAGGAAAAAGTTTTGCATGATAGGGAAACTGCCCCCATATTAATATCATTGTTCCTATATTCATCCTACGATGAATCAAACAATTGGGCAGTTGAATGATCGGTTTCGTTTTCTAATAATGTTTGCTTACGTTAAATAACTACAACAAACATTACTAACTAATCCTGTAACGTGTATATCGTTTTATTTCAAGTAGGGTGAATTGCAAAGTGATGAGATTAATATAGGTACATCTCCCCTATATAGAATCAGACGAAACCACCAAAAAGTACCTAATTATTGTTTGCAAATTGTTTGACCCACGCTTGAGTGTGGGTTGGAAGCTTGGAAGCGGAACAAACCGAAAAGTATGCTCCCGACAAATGAACAAGAAGATGTTAGCCATTATTGAGAAAAATCCCAACATTTCTGTGCAAAATGTGTAAAGTAAAAGTTTAGCAAAAGCATGAAATAGAAATCATTTACAGAATGAGCATGATCGTCCGAGGCTGATACTCCGTTATTGCCAGATCAGCTTTGATTACATACAATTCTTGGGACTAACATACATCCTCAATGTATAATAAATGGTGATCCCAAACTAAGTCAATAAAGGCGCCGAGAAATCACTGGGATTTAGGACAATAGGATAGGGTGGCGGCAGGGTTCGATTTTGTAAAAGATAAGCTGTCTAGTGAAATATTTAAATATTAGTACCGATTTCCGATTTGAACCGATTTAAACCAACAGTAAAAATGCTGTTGAGGCCACTCACAAAGTGTGATGGCGTTTTTCATGGGAAATACAAGGTAATATTTAATAATGCTGGAAAGCCGGACCGACAATTTAAACCAATAGTAAGGGTACTACTCACAAAGTGTGATGGTTGATTTCATTAGGAAAACAAGTTAATTTATATTAAAGACTGAGAACCAATTTGGATCGATTGATACCACCAGTACGGATGCTGTTAGAGCCACTCACAAAACGAGATAGTGGCACAGCGAGAATGGTGAACAAATAATATGGATCAAAAACCGGTGAAAAACCGCATCTCACCGGGAAGCCAGATTTTTTTTCTGGCCTCACTCGATCACTCGAATTCTGAAGTGAATACTGAAGTAAATACACTAAGGTTTTTTTTTGCACGGTTTTTTTTTACACGGTTTGCTTACGGCGATAACTCCAGAACGGAACAACTTATCGACCTAATTCAAATCACATTTTACGTTTTGGGCAAAAAGTAATCATATGGCAGTTTTTCAAAAAATTCACAATTTTTGGTGTACATACTCAAAATTTTAGAAATTGTATTTTGACCATTGCATGAAAAGGTAACACATGCAAACGAAATCGGAGTAATTTAAAATGTTTATACATGCGAATTTTTCAACTCAATTTAGTCTTTTTTTACACGGTTTCATAGTAAAAGTGGAACGTATCCCCCGTGCAAAAAAAAACCTTAGAGTATAATCGTATTCTGAAGTAAATACTACCAAAAAAGTTTTCAGTAATCTGGACTAGGGTTGGGTGTTATATCAAATACCGAGTTAATTAACCAACAACCAAACTCTTAGTTTTAGATTTTTTCAACAGGTGGAAACCATTTCCGTGGTAGTAACGCAGATTTTTCAGAATGGGAAAAATATGAATTCATCGAATTCTTAACAAATATGAATTCATTCGTGAGACGAGTTAGACCAGTGGGTGCGCAATAACTGTCCGGTTTTCATGTGCATGAGCATCAGTATGATTGACCGCCTGAGGTTGCACTCCGTTATTGCCAGATCAGCTGTAATTACACAGGGAATGAGCTTGGGACTAACAAACACCCTCAATGTGTAAAAACTGGTGATCCCAAACTAAAGTAATACCGGCGCCGGCCTCGCCCGAATGCAGGTCAAATAAAGAAAAGGTAGAAATGTGTTGACGTAATACTCGCTTTATTGGAAGCCGACATCACCTCTGCCCTACGATGAGAGAGCACTGGGTTGTTGGATAACCGGATTAGGTGGTAGCAGGGTTCGTTTTAGTAATCGATTAGCCGAATTTACGAGGCGTCTAGTAACATATTTATATCTAGTAACAATTTCCGATGTGAACCGATTTATATCAACAGTAAGGATGCTATTAGGGCCGCTCACAAAATTTTATGGTGGTTTTTCGTTAGGAAATTAAGGTTAATTTTATTAGCGCTTGCGAGCCAACTTAGTTCGATTTATACCAACAGTAAGCTGTTGGAGTCGCTCACAAAATGGGATATTGGTTTACTTGCTGCACGATATGCATCCACTGCTTTTACGGCAATCAAAAACAGTGAACCACACTTGGCGAACCACCACATCCCACCTGGAAGCAGCTTTGTTTTTTTTGTGCTTACTCGATCACTCACGCCGCCGAACAACAGATAACCGTGTGCAATAAAGCATCGATAGAACCGTTCACAGCCGAAGCTCAAAGCAAACTCTCTTTTTGTAAACTTCCAATTTTTACAACTGCACGCTACAAACTATTTTACTACTGTAACTAATATCTGTATCAATCAAGCAGAAGCTTTCAAGGAATAATCTGTGCTAATCCATTTAAATTAGGATTTAGGGATTTGGTAAAAATAAGAGTCCGTAGATGCATATCTTGCCTTTTGGCAACTTTATGCTTCTATTGATGTCCAAGCTCTCTGGAAGGTTTGATTAGCTAGCTCCCTCAAAATAATAATCCGGTTTTCCTGGTTTAAATATTATATTTAGTGAAACATTTCTTTGTTTTTCAACAATTGAAGAATAACGAAAAATCGAGCGCCAAGGGTTAATTTCAAAACTCACAGTTCACTTAGACTTAAATGTAGAGCAGTTGTAGAAGTTCAAGAGAGGAACTATAACAAGTGAACAAAAAGAAAATTCAGTAAAATTCGATATAAAGAAGGTTTATCTGACAACGCTGGTAAAAATTTGTTAGCCGGTCTTTTTTTCTCGTTACCCGATTTAAATATTTTTCATTACTCGATTTAAATTGTTTGGTTTTGAAATCTACTGATAATTGTGAAATCTCTTCATTAATTCAAAGTATATGTTCTTAACACATTTGAAAACACATTTTTGTCAACATAAACACCATCCGCTTTCGCGTGTGTCAAATTCAAGTTCAATCGGCAATTTTATCAGCCCTTCTCTTGGCGTATTGGAAAACTTCGCACTATTGATTTTGCTAAAATGTTGAAAATAAGGAGCACACATTCTGCGTGCTACTCCATTCGGGGAAAAGTCTTATTTCACCCCATCCGCAATTTGCTGCTTGTTGATGGCCGGTGCTTTATTATAGGAGATATAAAACTCGAGCTTACTGCCATGCAGTTGCTGTCGTACCGTTATCATTTTATAGAGCATATCATCGCAGGCGGGCAGAACAGGCCAAAAACGCAGCGGAGTGTGAAGCTCTGCAGACTAGTTCATTGGGCGAAGAACACTGGCGGGTTGGTATTAGTCAGTGGCGATGAGTGGTAATTATCTAATAGCTTACATTTATACTAGTAGCCAGGCAATTAATCAGTATTCCAGCAGAGTAAGCTGATTTTACGCTTTTGTAATTTTCTTGCTGATAAGGGCTTACTTGTTGATTATTTACCGGTGCTCGATAACCAAGTCGCATAAGCCTAAACTTAATATGGCTGTGTAGTCTATTAGAGCCTTTCGTTTGGATTGTGTTTATTTAATTTGGAATATTTGTTTAAAGTCCATTCAACTGCTAAAAAGTTTTACCACGGCCCAGGTGGACATTGCAGAAATAAGTATCAGACAAAAGAACCATGTTGCGGCACATTCCCATAACGTACGACAACGATAGCTCGGTACCGGTCGTTTTTTGTGAACTGGACCGACTCGGCCTCTGCCTCTCACGTTGTGTCTCAACAAAGGGTAAAGCACTAGTTCGTCTTAAGCACTCCTTTTCGTCATATTCAAATGGAATGAAAATTAATCATTGATTTTTAACCATTTCAGAAGATAGTTTAGTTAAAATGCAACAATACAATGTGTATTTCAAGGAACAGTAAGAATGTTACATTAATTTTGCTAGCGGATCCGTATGCCGAAGTAATGCAATGACACTTCAATGTGTTGAACACTAGAAAAAATCGACCTGATCATAGCAACTCAAATCTGTATACCTGATACATGTAAATGAATGTAAATAAAATTCTCTGAAAACATCAACACATTTTATTAATTTTAGATTGTTGTGTATAGAAGATACAAACATAAAACACTGACAAAGTTGTAACTTACCATACATAACGTATGGATAGTGAAATCTGCACACATTTTCACAGCCCTGCTTCAATCACAACCCTAACGATTCTACAGCTGATCGATGTCAAGTTTTTAACAGCTCTGTCATACTTCAGTTCCAAGTGTTCAAGTTGTCGGTAATCTATTACAAGACGAAACATGAGTAATCAGGAGGAACAACGCCGGAAACTCATTTGTAATTTTTGCAACGCTCATCCAGATTGGCCGAAATCGAAGGTAGTGCGTCATTTTATGGACATGGGAATAAGTCGTCGAACCATATACAGCATTCTTTCGTCCTACCAAATGCGAAAAACAACAACTCGGAAGATCGGTTCAGGAAATTGGTCAAGTTTGAGAGATTCTTCAGTGAAACGAAATTTAATACGGTTGACAGAAGGTCGGGTGGCAAAGTCGTACAGAGAACTTGGAAAAAAGTTTAATTGTCACCACCAAACTGTCAAAAAGGTTTTGGATGAAGCTGGGATCAAGAAGCGGTCAAGGAAAGTGTCAGAAACTCAAGCTGCTGTTCAGAAAGTACGATTGAGAAAGCTTGTCCGAAATGTTTTTCAAGCGAAAAACGATGTACTTTGCATCATGGATGACGAGACTTATTTCACGTTGGATGGAAATGAATGGCAAGGAAAATACTTCTACGACAGTCCCAAAGCACAGGTGAAAGAAGATGTGAAGTTTGTTGAACATACGAAATTCCCAGGGAAAATATTGCTTTGGTTGGCAATCAGCCCACTTGGAATGTCAAAACCTGTTTTCTTTGAATCGGGGTTGGCCATCACCGCAAATCGTTATATTGAAAACTGCTTGCCTAAGGTGAAACAGTTTATTTCTCAAAAACATCGTGGACGAAAAGTAGTGTTCTGGCCGGATTTAGCATCGAGCCATTATGCGAAGAAATCTTTGGAAGCCATGGAAAGCATGAAGATCCCTTATGTGCTGAAGGATGAAAACCCTCCAAACGTGCCACAACTTCGCCCAATTGAAGATTTTTGGGCCTATCTGAAGCGGAAGGTATATTCAAACAACTTTCGTCCAAAAACTACCAAACATCTTCAGCAAAAAATAAAAAAAGAGCTCGCAAATATGAAAACATTAAGTTTTGCGGCGTCCATGAGCAAAGTGCCTGCCAACTGCCGCAAGGCTGAGCGAATTGGTGTAAATTTTTTTCTGCATTAACTTGTTTGTTTATATGAACAACTAAAATAAAGAGTGATTGCTTTTGTTTACAAATAAAAAATATATGGCCTTTTTACTTTTGTGCAGATTTCACTATCCATACGTTATACTTTCAGGGACAGTTGGGTTCATTCATTAATTTCTACATTCATTGGCATCTAACTCCTTTCATCAGTGGAACTCCGAAACATGGTGCATACAGAATTAGGTCGCAATCTACGCAAAACCTTGTCAACAACTCATATATCTCCATCTTTAATTCATAACATACAAGAGCGAATAAAATCTATCATGGTTCTTAGTGAATGTGATTGAGAATGGCTGTAGTTCATTGTTTTAAACTTTCAAAAGCTTGACTTTGATTGGTTTCTGTTGTACGCCTTTAACCTTTCCTGTTTTTAAGTGTCAAGTACAGGGTCTCTAACCAACCTCAACGTTCATGGTTTGATTCCAGACTGCTCCACTTTTGTTTTAGCATTTAACATTATATTTCTTAAAACAAATTAATGAATTACGTACTGGTTTCTTGTGCCAAAATTCTATAATGCAATCGTATAACATATGAAAAGAAGAAGTACGTAAAGATTTTGCTGGAAATAAATAAGTAAACGATTACCGGAGAACCGGAGAAACCCAACCAACGAAACAACATCTTGAATCAGTCAACAGAGCATGCTTCTCTTCCATCTTTCTTAAGATGCCGCTTACGTATTGCCCCGTATCTTTCGATAGAACGCAGTTCAGGGCAGTTTGGGGTATTTTTGCATTTTTCGACAAAATCGAATTTTTCCTGCTTGAGCATCTCTAACGTAGCTGAAGCGTAGCGATGCCAGATCCGGCCAAAACAATAGAGGATCTGTATGCTTTCGGTAGATGGGTAGAAGCCGTTTTTCGATGCATTCTTTTCTGTAATTCTGACCGTTTATTGTGCCCGTTTGAAATATGAAGAACTCTTCAAGGCACAGGAGCAAATGGCTTGCCACACCAAAACCTTTTTCTCAATTTTTTCGATTCGGATGTATCGCACATCCTCGACCGAATCTGGTTACGTCCTGATCGTCAATTAACCAAATAATTTTTGAGTAGAAGAACTACGTAATACTTTTTCAGTGTGAAAGGCTTTTTCGCTATTCGGTAGCATCTACCCAAAAGCTTGTAAGACAGTCGAATAGTTTGTGACATTTTTATTGATTAGTTCTAAGAGTATATATAAGAATTCTTAAATCTAAAAGTTGTTTGAAATATGTTAATTTAATCATACTGACCCGAACGGTGACTACGCAAAAGGAAACATAACAACACATCATACGGTCCTACACTGATAGAAATGAAAATAAAGAATGATAATAATTGCTAATTCTTTGTTCTGAGCCTTCGGTGCATCTCATCTCGTGTTGATGGGTCAACCGTGTTGGATGTCATGCGTAATTCACTCTTTGTTCATTTCCCTAATTAAAACCATTTATGCCATCTGCGAGTTAATAAGCTGATCCGACTCATCGTTCGAAATTTATCACTGTTTTTTCTTTTTCAATTTCTCAGGTGTGTTGCCAAAGTAAACGATGTTTTTACACACTTAACGAAAATTCACAATTTTTCGTCAAGTTTTAACCCTAAACCATTGATAAACAGGTGTCCATTTTCTTTAATGAACAGTCCTTAGTGGGGAGATCTCCGTGATTTTGTCCACCTCTGTTTCTACCACTATGGGATTTGTGAATTAGGCTGCTGGAATGTTTTATAACATCTAAACTCACCCTGAGAATTGATGTGATAACCATCCTTGGACAGGTTGATCAACACCCGAATCTTGCCCTATAAAAAGAGCTGAAGTAACTCCACAAAGAAGTCACAAGCTGTGCCCACGTTTCACAACCTGGCAGCCAATGAAGATAAAAGTCTTGACCCAGTACAAGAAAATACATTATGAAATTATCGTCAGGTTAGGTTCAAGAGGTTCGTTTGATGAACACCAATGGTAAATCCACCCAAGCAATGTTTTTGTTGTGTGGGATGGTAAGGTAGAGAACTACAATGGCATGATCGCCCATTATTGGCTCATCGCCACAGCGAGTGAAAAGTGACTTAGAATCACACTTATTTCATGCGACCAGTTTCAGAAGGCTATGTGGGAACTGACGTACGTATTATTATGTAATGTATTTTCGCCGTTAAATTAATAATAATAACAATAATAATAATACTAATTTATTGATATACTTGTAGAGTAAGATCTTATAATTAACTACAATGGGTATTATCGTTATAAACGCAATTCAAATAATTATACAAATGAAAACAAAAACAAATTACTAATAACAATAATTGTATACTTATTCAATACCAAACCCTTGGCTCGCTCCACTCCATTCAGTTTCCTTCACACAATCAGTTCAAAGAAAATTTGACTTTATATGCAACTGCAAATTAGGTACAACCATAAAATACATTGAATTATAATTTTATAAGCCAAACTAATAAACTAATTTTTCATTGATCAGACACATAACCCATTTTACCCCCTATTACCTATAACTCGTTATGTATGATTTTTTTATAATAGTTTATAACTAACCTTAGTGTTAACTTAGTTCTAGCTTTTTCTCGACAGATGGCAACCCCTTTCGTGGGAATGCAAATTTCCCAGTATAGGAAAAATCAATAATCCATCACTTTATCAAAATCTATGTATTAGGTCGCGAAGTGAATTAGACCAGAAGGTGCTCAAAAGATCTCTGATTTTCTTGGTTTAAAATTAGAGTGATTAATTGCTTACTTTTTTAACAACCGAGTGTAATCTGTAACTCTCCTCGCCTTCTACATGTGACTGCCATCGGTTAATTCTGGTGCTGGATTATTAGTCTCAAAGCCTATCTTTTTTATCGTGACAAATTTCAGAGAATCAATTAGTGCGTATCTGGGCTGTAAAAAGTCATTTCAACCCAATGCGATTCATTTTGACAATAACTCGTTCCAGAAGATGATTTTCAAAATATCACGTAGAATTTGTGTGCTTAATTATTTTCCATAAATTTTGTCTCGCAATGTATTGCTGTTACTTTAAAACCTAAGACGGGAAAGCAACACATCGGAATATTAAAATGATATTCATTGCAAATTATACAACTGCAGGATTGTATCGCAAATAAACCGGCAACGCTAATGATCTGCTCACACATACACGCGTAAAAATATAAATTCGAGCCTACCTACACCCGACGCGTTCATCTGTTAATAACTTGTTCAGCTCATGAACATTCGGTAAACAGTGATCGTTTTAGAGATGACGCGAATCGAAAAGAGTGAACAAAATAGCAAACCGTTTCGGATTTCAACACGACATCGTAAAATCTATCAACAATTTCGAAGAACACTACTCGTTCGATGAGCTGTCAAGAAGAAGAAAGAAGAAGAAACCCAGGTCCAGCGTTTTGATCGATGATCGATTACGAAGCATATATGAAAGAGGACTCCAGAACGCTCCCAGGACCGCAATTTACACCAAGGTAATCGGTGAAGATTTGATCATCTACGAAAAGTGGTTCGAGGTGAAAAAATATGGCCAAAACGTTCTCGTATGACAGGCAATTTGTTCCTGCGGCTCCAAGTCATCGATTTTCTACACTAAAGGTACGATCAATGCCGAAGATTATCGTACTGAGTGTTTTCAGAAAAAGATGCTTCGGTTATAGGTACTAGCAGCACAAGGCCCCTCTTTTGTTTTACCCTGATTTGGCGTCAGCTCATTGCGCCACAACCGCTGAATATTGGATGCAAGAAAATGGAGTATATTTCGTAGAGAAAGACATCGATCATCCCAATTGAACGCAACTGGTCTATCGTCAAGCGCAACTTTCAAAAGAGTGGTAAGAAGTGCAAGTCTATGGAAGAGTTGGGAAAGGATTGGTCTGAGGCTTCCAGAAAATGTGACAAAACTACTGATGATGATGATGTAATACTACCATCTATTGTAGCAAGGTAAGTTTCCATAGCAGTGGAATAATCTGAAAAACGATTTGATCAGGATTCTATTATTGTTTGTGATCATCAAGCTCCTGTATGAAGGGCCAAAAAACGTTTAGGCGGGCCCGTAAGCAAAGACACTTACGCGAAACCCGTGAATATAGGGAAAAAGAAACCTTCCAAAAGCAAGGTCACACTCACAGCACTAGAATCGAGCCCTCGTTTGACAGAATAAACCCAATAGATGGGGTCGAAGAGCCCGCCCTCGTTCCGCGAGATGTTAACAATAGAGAGGAGGCAGTCCCATGCTCCCTATCCAAATCTTTTCACTTGGGTGCCCTGATGGTCCCTCCTTTTCCCCGTTATATGTTATTTATTTATTTAGTATATTTTTGTACACAAAATATTAGGATATCATTATAGACAAACATGCCAATTTATTAAAAAATTCAAGCTTGGATAATACTACCAATGGATTGTTACTGAAAAATAAATAAAAATTAGATGTGAATTAATATCCTTCTTGTCCCGGAAAAGCTGAAAACAGAATAGATCATTTCAAATATCAAAGATAAAATTTCAATAAAAGATATTGTTTTAAAAGACATGTTGTAATATTTTTTCTTTAAACTGTTCTAGTAACATTTCAAATTATCCGTACAACAAAATGGTGTTAAAACTATCTTTATTGTTGGATTAAAAAATCAATATGTATTGTTTGTTATAGCAATATGTTAATCTGGTGAGTTAGAAGGCCATTCATCTTTCGTTAAAAAGCTTGGGAAAATGCGTTCGCAAAGACTAATAGTCTTTTTTTGCTCCATGAGCCGGCGCCCAGCCTTGTTGAAAAATCCATTCATTTTTGCCGAAATGCTGCGATGCCCAAGAAGCTACTGTGTCAGTAAGTAGCTTCTGATATACCGCTTGATTCACTTTCACCCCCTTGTCGATGAAGATCAAAGGGGTTTTGCCGGAATGAGTTATTCCAGCCCAAACCATGACAGAAGCGGGATGATGACTCCTTGAAATATTTCCACGATTTTTGGAAGCAGCAGGAAGCAACTGCCGATCATTTTGGTGGTTGTGATGCTGCTCGATTGTGAAAACTTTTTCATCGGTGAACAGCACTGACCGATAGCGGCCCTCGGATAAGCGGTTCAGGAGAACCTTAGCTTTTCTCAACCGGTTTGCTTTCATGGTGTCATTCAAGTAGTGATTCTTGCACAGTTTATATGACTGAAGCTTCAAATCGTCGTGAACTATGGCTCCAACGGAAGATTTTGAAATTTTCAGTGATTTCGCCAACTTTCGGATGGAAATCGAAGAATTTCGCTTGATTCGTCGCCGGATAATCTCGCGCATTTGTGGAGTCCGAACGGTGCACTTTGTTGGATCGCGTAAATCAATTCAATTATCAAAAATTATACGTTAACAATTTGAAACTATTGAAAGTAACCGAAATGAAAGGTGATGTCTTATAATTTTGTTTTTTCTGAGTGGATTTGATAAATTCACAGTACTTTCCTATCACAGATTTCAAATGTGAGCAAAGGCGGTCTCATATTCAGCACTGAACGATATAAAAGCAAAAAAAAAAAAAAAAAAAAAAAAAAAAAAAAAAAAAAAAAAAAAAAAAAAAAAAAAAAAAAAAAAAAAAAAAAAAAAAAATATGGCTGCTGGCGGTGGCAACCGTTGCTAGGCAGCCATTAATTATGCAGTGGTGTACTAGGCAGTCGGTTGCCAGCCAGTGGCCACGCCAGCCGGTTGCCACGAGGAAGCGAAATAAAGTGCTTGTGTGTGTGATCTTGTTGGTAGCCATCTTTGGTAAGGCGCAACGTGAAACGGCTGCAACAACCTGCTTCTTCAAAAGACCGAGAATGTTTTAATTACTATGCGGACAATTTCAAATCCGTCCTTTTCAGGACGACTAATTCAATTTTGAAAGAGTTTGTTTGATTGGAATTTATTCAACATTACTATCCAAGTTCTTACCAATTGACAGCCAACGGTGGCTAAAACAATTAAACAACTTAAACGTTGCCAACTACTGGTTGAGATGCTGGAGAAGGGCCTTCAACTTGAGGCCGTATCATCATTTAAACATTTCTGAAGAGTGTACAATAGAATTTCCTAATTTTTATAATGCATACTAACATACAGGGTCCTCCCTTAGCTCAGTCGGTAAAGGCGCGGCTACAAAGCAACACCATGTTGGAGGGGGCTGGGTTCGATTCCCGGTCTGGTCTAGAAATTTTTCGTTTAGGAAAATTTCTCGACTCCCTGGACATATGATTGTACTTGCCACACAATCATACTAATGCAAAAATGGTACTTGGCATCGAAAGCTCTCAATTAATAACTGTGGAAGTGCATTTAGAATACTAAGTTGAGAGCAAGCAATAAGCTAATGGCGAAAGCAATAAGTTTGAAACGCTAAGAAATAATAAGAAGAAGACTAACATACTTACTCACTTATGCTAACCCAACGTCCGATTAGAACAGTACTTGCGTTGCAGCATAGTTTGAAATAAACATTTGATGTTCTGCATTATCTAATGCGTTTAGAGGGAATGCTAGATTTGACACAAATTCATGGAATATTCTATTTAAATGTAAACCTGATATCACTGAAATCAGGTCTATTGTATGAAAGATTGCAATCAATTTCTTTTTTTTACGCTTGTTTTGGCTTTCAATTGAACAACGGAGAATTTTACGCGTCTGCCAAAATTCATTATTATTTTTTCTGTGAATGTTCCGCTACGAAACTAACGAAACTAATCAAACGGTTTAACGTAGTCTACGTCAACCGGTCGTGTGTTAAACATAACCCCACTGATTTTTGATAATTTTTCAATGGTTGTCTGAAGCTTGCTGTACTCGGGTGTCGTTTAGAACAGGCCTTAGCCTTCATGGTGCGCCATACTGAGTAATCCAGCGTATTATGATCGGAGCTGGATGGCGCCACTTATCCTTCGACCAGAACGGCATATGTTCTTGAAATCACTTCTGAGTGCGGTTCGAGGTGTGGCAGGGAGCATCATCTTTTTGAAATACAACATTCGGCTTCGGGCCGTACTGTTCTTTGATCCAAGGAAGAACATACTTACTTATAATCCCGATGTAGACCTCCGTGTTTACTTTGTCGCCTTCTGGAATGAACACCGTGTTCATTTTTTGGCCATCGGAAGCCACCAATCCAAACACCATAACGCTAGCAGGAAGCTTGGTCAGACACACGTTTCTATGCTTGTGGGCCACGTCTGCTACCGGGTGAGAACTAATATAGCGATCGGTTCTGGAATTTGATACGGGATCGACGGTAAACATGCTCTCGTCGGTGAACAGGATTACCGAAATTTTTTCGCTTGAGGAAGTTCAAGATTTTCTTACATCGCGCGACTCGTAGCTCCCGGATGCGGTTGTTAATCATGTGAGTTTTATTCCGTGCCATCGACTTTGCCCCACAATCTTTCTTTACGATCTTTCGTGCCGTAAAGTCACTGATCCCGTGTTCCTTCGCCATTTTACTTTACGCCATTGAACGCGCTGGATTCGAACGAATCTTCCTTTTGACCAGCGATAATCCTCGGAACCCGAGCTGACCTCGGACGACCTGTGGCTATCTTCCCGGATAGTTGCCCTTTCTTTTTTTCAGTCTAAGACCCTTTCCACGGCCCACCGGGATACTCCCATGGCGATTGTAATGTCTTTTTGCAACATTTGCGCGTGGGAAAAATCACGAATACGCTGCTACTCCGTCACGGTGCAACTGTCAAACTAATGAAATCGGCTTCTTTTATTCGCAGCCTACTGTGATATGATGAACAAAACAATCATTTGTAAAGTTATGCCTAGGACAGACAAACAACATACAGCGTTGTACTCTTTTAGTCTAGGACGTGTTTTTTTGTACTGGATTAAAATAGTTATTTCACAGTTCGTACAACGGTCAGCGTTGTATGTCTGTCATAAATATAAATTCAGCAGTTATTTTTTCGGATTGATTGTGTAAGAAGGAAAAAAGGCGTTTTATTCCAATGCAAATTGTATTTATTTTCAAAAATATATCCAACGTAACCTGTACGTAGAAAAAAAAAAAAGGATTAGTTAGTGGAAGCAGTAAACGTTATAAAACTTACCCAGTTTGTAGCACACTTCCACCGACCAGACCAGTACCGTATCCAGTTGCTGTTTGTACGGGAATTACTGGTTGTAGTGGATACGATAAATAATTTCACTGTGAGTACCTGAAATTAAAATATATAGGAAAAATAATTAATAAGTTGTACATAATAGGATAAACAGTCAAGCCATTTTCTCCGGATAATCGAGCCTTCGGATTACCGAACCTCTGGATAATCAAGTTTGGCCTATATGGTACTCTAATATTTTTCGTTGAAATTCTCGTCTTAAGTAAAAGTTCTTTGTTTATAATCACAATCGTATCCTACTATTATTCTACCAGTTCAAAAGTAATGTCATCGCAGCACAAAAATTCCATCGTATCTTCTGCTTTCAGATCATCAAAATCGGATGCAGTATGATGATTATGCAAGTTCCATTATTCCAAAACCAGCAAAAAAAAAAACGAACAAAAGTCAGGGAAATATCATAAATATAGACGTATCACCCAATGCGGAAAAGAATTATGTCATCAGGTCCGGTTCTACGCTCTTCAAATGCGAGACCCTTTCTTCCTCCTTTTCGCTCATTCATCCTGCCAACCAACCATGCGTCCATTGGACCGAAGGTTTATTAATTCCGGCTGCATGTCGATATTGCGTGTGGCGCTTTCACAAGGAAGAAAAGAACGAAAATGAATCCTTGCGGGACACCATGTAGGACATGAAAGGATCATACAACTGTAGAATATGTCACCGGACTACCGACGATGGATGACATCAAGAAGCAGCTGTCATCTCGACTGGGATCATTCGCCGAGAAGCGCTGCTGATTGGAACTGATTCTGAAGAGGTTTCATCCAAATTCGACCACAATTTTGCTGCAGCTTGTGCGTGACTTTTGCGAAGAATGGTCGCCCTCATGTTTGACCGATGAGGAAAAAATGATGCATCAGAAATAGAAAATTCCCTGAAGAGTTCATTAGTTTTCAAGCGTTTCCATATGCAATCCATCTAGCTTAGATAAAGATGTTGGTTTCTCATTGTGTCACTTATGACAGTTCTATGACAGAAAATAATTGCTGGTGCAGTAAGTGTCTTCTCAAGATAGCACTTGTGGGTTAAAATCGAATGAAAGTCAATTTGAGGTTGTGACGTTCTTGTTACTCTCAATTCAGCATGCATATGGTCAGAATCAAAAATCTCATTAAGTTTCTGTTTATTCAATTGATTGATTCCGACTGGACCAGATGATTTTCGTGTTCCATGCACTCGATCCAGTCCGTTACTGCGATGTTGAATTTCTAGCGAACGAGGGTTGAAATCAGATTAAGGTGAAAAGGTCAACCTGACCCTACGGGTTTGCTTTCCATTTCACGAATTTCAAAGGATATATTTTCGGACATCAATCCACAGTTCGAGCGGAAAATAAGAGACTGATTCCCATAGTTGCATTGGCTATTATTTTTGTAAAAACGATATCGTTGTGAATGACATGAGTACTTTCCGTTGCTTTTTGTTTGAGATGGGATTTTGCATATTTATGTATGCTATTATGTTTGAGGAAAATTAATGGAAGTTACGATCGTTCGCTTTATGAAGGATCAATTTTGTGGTGAGTTATGACTTAAAGATGAAGTGGTATGGTAGATGTCTTAACTATAATTCATATCGTGGTTTTTCTAAATTTGTCTTGTTCTAACAAAGATTCAACCAACGATTTGGTTAATATATAATCCAGCTCTTGCTTAAAATACAAATTCCATTTCACGCTTTAATTGCATGCATATTTGCTATCGATTAAAGCTTATCATTACCACCCAACGCAGTACTCGCATTATTTTCCTACAGCACCAATAAATTTGCATAAAAAGGTAACCAATTTCCGGGGAACCTATCTGTCGTTAAAATAAAAATTATGCATTCGGTGATGCCACGTCAGAACCCAAATATCCTTCTGATTCCCAATCACCGTAATGCTGCTCAATAAAATTTCGTACATTTTATCGTTACGCGTAACAAATTTTTATTTACTTTACATAATTGGATGTCATCTTACTGGCTTACATTGCACACCGCAGTTCTGGATGTCATTTCGTGATGTGCGTATCAAATTGTGATCGAGATTTCTGGATTTCAGGACCAATGCAATTCCTCCATAAATTATCGCATGCAGCCCGATTGAACCCTTGGATCGAAATTTCACGCTTTCCGGAACGAGTGACCGTTGCTAATTCCATTTTGGAAAACGGCAAGCAAAATCTTACATCGGTTTGATTTTCTCAGCAGCTGCTATTTGGTGGTCTGAAGATGTTTGTGGGAACGCTGCTTTTAAATTTGACAGGCAAAAGTCTCAAAGTTATTAATCGATGATAAACAAAAAAAAGGCAAATAAAAGCGCTGCATTCAATGGACCAAAAACAAGTCAATAAAAAACAGTGCGTGACCACCCATTACGCAAATTTATTGCTTCATTTGGATGTTGCAAAAAACACACAAAAAAATGTATCTCTCATTTCATCCTTCAATTTGTGTGATATTTTTTTCTCATTAAAATAAGTAGGGGAAAGTGGACAGCATTGAATGTGAGGAAATATATTCATGATGTGACCTGATTCTTAAATGATACAAAACAAGAGAGTTCCAATACCTTAGCGATGAATAGATATTTGATACCAGTTTTCATCCTCCATTGACACTAAATGTCAGCTTATTTTTAACCACTGCGTTTTAAATTTTTATAGGAAAGAAGATGTTGCAGTGCTGAAGGTAAAAAGTTTTTTGATAGAAAAAAAAACAGGTTAATTTTCAATGCCAAGATATTTTACTTAAATCACTTTGATTATTATACTGGTCAGTCATTTTTAATGTAATCTTCAAAGAACTCAAAAAAATATTCAAACTGTGAAGTATCACAACACGTAATGTAATGAAAATAAAATAATCGCAGCAAGCTATGCAAGTGCAGGGTCACGTTTTTTCTTCCGTTGAACCGTGATTGTGACTTTTCACGTTTTTTTTTTCGACAATGTTTTTGCGATTAGTATTGAGGTGCATCTATATGGGGGGAGATAGCTCATCGAATCTTCCGGTCCGCTTCTAAGCATCTTGTTATGAGGAACCAGGTGGTTGTGCACACCGATTGCCTGTCGATCTTCAAAATTTGGAAGACGTCTGCATTGCGTTATCTAAAATTAGAATAATCCGTTCACTATATCACAAACCATTGCAATTGCATACTCTAATTGTTATATTTGTATTCTCCGAACGTGGAGTAACGATTATGATGTAGAAGGAGATGTCTCGCTCATCGCCATGAGGCACCAAGAGTGGACAGTAATGTTTGCTAGAATGAAAGATATGAAGAGAAAGTGTTGAAAGTTCCGTTAGTGTACGGTAGGTTGAAAATGGAATAGAAGTATTGAAAGTTGAGCGAAAGGGCATGGGTAAAGTAGTACTCGAACCAAGGACGTTATCATTGCCAAACATCCCACTGCGGGGTAGGTTGAGGCACAGATACATCTGCCACCTCAACTGGCAATAATAACGTGATGGAACTCGCTCATGTACCACTGATCGCTTGTGATAGTTTCTAGCGGTAGTTTGTACACACTCTGTTTTGATGCGTACATGGGAGAGGAAATTCTCTCCTTTTTGGGTTTGTTTTTGTTCACAACGACTGATAATTACTCCGACTGATGATCTCCTTCTACATCATAATCGTTACTCCACGTTCGGAGAATACAAATATAATAATTAGAGTATGTAAACCCCATAAATGGTGGTAACCATTAATTCATACTGGTGGGGACCAGTATCACAACGCTTTACGGTCTTTCTCTCCGAGGTCTCTACGTTAGAGATGACGAGAAAATAAACACTTAGTAATTATCAGTCGTTGTGAACAAAAACAAACCCAAAAAGGAGAGAGTTTCCTCTCCCATGTACGCATCAAAACAGAGTGTGTACAAACTACCGCTAGAAACTATCACAAGCGATCAGTGGTACATGAGCGAGTTCCATCACGTTATTATTGCCAGTTGAGGTGGCAGATGTATCTGTGCCTCAACCTACCCCGCAGTGGGATGTTTGGCAATGATAACGTCCTTGGTTCGAGTACTACTTAACCATGCCCTTTAGCTCAACTTTCAATACTTTTATTCCATTTTAAACCTACCGTACACTAACGGAAATTTCAACACTTTCTTCTCATATTTTTCGAAAAAATCCTTCATCATATTCATTATTTGTGAGTGGATTGAAGATAATGAAATCATGAGGACCAATTCTCTCAATCCCCCCTACAGCACCCCCCCCCCTTGAAGGCACCAAACAGGTGAGCTTGGAAATCATTAGACACATAAAGTTGACGAAAGGCGTGAAATGCTTCTAGGGACGCTAATTTCACATAACCCTTCAATCGTAATTTAAGGTGTGGATTGCTTCTTAGGATGTTCAACTTGCTTGTTGCAGATATAAGTTCCAGTAGTAAAATAGTTTGTAGAATGTAGTTGTACAAATTTAAAGTTAACGAAAAACAAAGAGCCTGCGTCGGATATCGGCTGTGAACGGTTGTGTCGAAGGTTTGTTGCGCAATATTCTGTTATCGGGCATATCGCGTTTTCCATTGTTTCGGTTACCTTTTGATCGGAGGCGTGAGTGAATGAATGTGCACTGAAAAAAAATCTGGCTTCCCAGTTAGATGTAAAGGATGGCCGGGTGAGGTGGGCCGGTGATGAGGATCATAATTAACTGTGATCCATATCATTCTTCGCCATTCACGAGTAAACCACTATCCCATATTGTGAGCGGCTCCAACAGCATCCGTACTGTTGGTATAAATCGGTTCAAATCAGAAATCAGTACTAAAATTTTAATATTTTACTAGTCGCCTCGTGAATTCAGCTTATCGTTGACCAAAACGAGCACTGTTGCCCCCATCTGTATTGATACACGATATCAGAAATTTTTGTTGTACCTATCGAGGATTAGACCAGATGTTGCCAATGATGTAGCCTGTAGCATGGTTAAAGCAAATCTTGCGTTGGAATCCAGATGTTCTGAAACTCGTCCTCAAGGATTAGAACATCAGTATGTTCAATTTGGTGTCCTTCAAGGTTGCATTAGATCCATCACTGAAATCCAGTGCCCTGGATCCAGCAACTTGGCCTGCGGGATTGCTGTGCAGGGAATTTGAGAACTACGGCTCTCAAAAATATCGGATTCCATTGAAAATTAGGAGACCAATGACAAAAAAGCTTCGACCACAAGAGACATCGCCGTATGTCACCCCTGTCATAAATTTTGGTTAGGAAAATTTTTCCCGGGACGCACCAGCTTTTGCACGTTGGAAGCCCCGTATCCCCCCCATCACAGTCGAGCCAATCCTGCCAGCGTTCATCTGTCGACGACAGATCGGTCCCGGTCCTGTATTTTGATCATGAGAAGGGGTCTTCCAGCCTGCCATTACAGGTAAGTACGATTTTGACAGTCATTATTCGCCAAATGTTGAAGCTATTCCCCTCAAACAACACATGTTTCTTTTCAGTATTTCATCTGCAGCATCAAGACTATACTCAAAAAGAATGAGACACACAAAAACAGTCGCAAAAATTCATGTTCTGGATTTTCTTCAAACTTTCGAGGAATAAACATCAACATTATGGTTAGATTTCTATTTCATTGGTTGATTGGATCTCCTCTTCTCGACCGAATTAACGCACTTTGCCCTTGACAACACATGAAAGGTTTGGAGTAATAGTGGGGCCGGCTTTTTCTGAGGGCTTCAAATGGTGAGTTGACAACTTCGAAGGAGGATGCGGCCGACCTCTCGTCCTCACAAGTTCCTACCTCACGCCTCCACGAGTCATATGATCACAAAAGACTGCCAGCTGAAACATGGAGACGCTGGTTGGCGTAGCCTGGGCAATGTTGTCAATCTGACAATAGCGAAGTGAGGGGGTGCGACTGAAGATCGTGTACCTTTAAATCATATTGTATATTTCCCATTCTCATTTTATCAATAATTTCAGCACGCTTTGGAATCATTTTTGTATTCTAAAACCATGTGAGAGCCAGGAGCAACACGACGGGCATCAAAGGCTCAATTTGTTTTTCAGCATTTCAGCATTACACTTAATTTAAAATTGCACTTCTGAATTTCAACTACTAAATTCATAAAAGACTGGCATGTGCTTATAACCAATGTGAGATTATATTTTTATATTGTGTTTAGTGGCACTATGGTAAGATAAGCCATTTATTTCAGGAATCATCAAACCGGACTCTTCGTTCACTCCAATTGCTATCTTTGAAATGTTACTAGAATAGTATAAAAAAAAATTACTACATGTCTTTTAAAACAATATCTTTTATTGAAATTTTATCTTTGATATTTGGAATGATCTATTCTGTTTTCAGCTTTTCCAGGACAAGAAGGATATTAATTCATATCTAATTTTTATTTTTTTTTTTCAGTAACAATCCATTGGTAGTATCATTCAAGTTTGAAATTTGAATAAATTGGCATGTTTGTCTATAATGATATCCTAATATTGTGTGTACAACATATACTAAATATTAAATAACATATAACGGGGAAAGGGAGGGACCATCAGGGCACCCAAGTGAAACGATTTGGATAGGGAGCATGGGACTGCCTCCTCCCTATTGTTAACATTTCGCGGAACGAGGGCGGGCTCTTCGACCCCATCTATTGGGTTTATTCTGTCAATGGAGGGCTCGATTCTAGTGCTGTGCGTGGGAACTTGCTTTTGGAAGGAGATCCTTTTCCCTATATTCGCGGGTTTCGCGTAAGTGTCTCTGCTTACGGGCCCGCCCAAACGTTTTTGGCCCTTCATACAGGAGCTTGATGATCACAAACAAAATTAAAATCCTGATCAAATCGTTTTTCTGGTTTTTTCCCCTGCTAGGGGAATTTCCTTTGTTAAAAAGAAGGTTTTTTTTATTCCACCTTTATCATAGTGGGGCCGGCTTTTTCTGATATTTTTACCACACTGTTTCTTTAAAGCAAACTCGTTCTAGAATACTGTATGTGTCTTACGAAGTTTGGGCTTCATGATGACCCAAAGTTTCTCAATCGGACGAAGTTCCGGCGAGTTCGGTGGGTTGAAGTATATTGGTATAAAAACATCATTGTTACCTCTGTAACAGTTTAACACCAGCCGCGCGTAGTTGCAGGATTCCAAATCCGATCAAAATAGCGTCTCGCCTCCCGAAGATGGCTGGAAGGGCAGCTGGCGCTTGTCCATTTACTGTACCCGTCATGATGTATAGCTAGCTCATCTCTCCACACCCACAGATGGCCTGTCAAACCAAGAACCAGGAACGGCAAAACGTGATACGGCTACGTTACACTCTTGCCCTAGCAATTGCTTTGTGTCTCGACGTAAATCTCGTTGTCCATCACGACGCACCTCGTTTTCTTCAGTCACTCTCGGTGCAGCATCCTGGCACAGATTTTGGCTACCGTGTTTTGTTCGTCGTTCCGGTTTGATGCCTTCCTGACCGTGTACATCCAAAAGTTGAAATGTTAGCAAAAAATGCAATTGCAGTATTTGCAATCATATCTTGAGGAATCCGCATGATTCATAAAAAGCACTTTTGCCCATCACTCCGATCTCCTTCTCATCAAGTTTGCTTTTCTTGATCACGACGTGCGAGCGACATTTGCTTCTTTACTGACTACCTGACCACTACAGAATCGGAGCAACGTAGGCAGAGTGGTTACTATCTAGAGCCGTGAAGACGTGGCCACGGTTCGAATCTCGATAACGAATCGTGATCATTTTTTTTTTTGAGCTATTGAGCTTCCGGACTATAATCCATACTCAACAACTAATACACTGCATAACTTCACGCACACATTTACTTTTTCAAAGCAAGTTGATGTGTTGCTTTTTTGCTCACGACCAATGTTGCATTTTTCTCCAAGTTGCGATCCATTACGAGAAATGAAACAAAATCATGCGAAATTGCCTTACAATCTTGCTTTTTTATTTTTTGGTGAATAGATTCAACCTCTTCCTCGCCTTCACCGAATGCGCTGTATTCATTTTTCTGCCACTGCGTGACCACCCCTGGGTCGTCTGGGTCTCCTTTATTGATTCCACCACCCAGAAAACCGTCGAAAGATGAAATTCTAGGTATTTTCCGATCCATCTGTGAGACGGAGTCGGATTTTCCACGACGGCATTTACATTTTTTGGCGAATCTGCTCTTGTTTTGATGCCATAACAACTGGAAATTGTGATGAAATTTTGCCAACGTAAACATTACACTCTTAGCAAGTCAGTCAAAATTTCACCAATTTTTACTCATACGCTAAAAAGTTAAAAGCTAATCATGAGACACCCATGTTTTTCGAGTACAGTCTTTACATAGAATTGGTACTTTTTGCGCCAGTTTAAGTTTAATTAAGCATGGTTAGAAGGTGACTCAAAATTTTATGAGCATAAACTCAGCTTTAACAGCTTTATTCATATGAGTTGCGATGTTCGAAAAGTACATTTTTTTTTAGTTTCATCATAGCAAATACATGATGCAAATGGTTTGACGTATGAATTTTAGTAAGGTAAACGCATATGCTCATTTTATTCATATGACCTAATGTCCACGTCGTCAGCGAAGTAAGATTAACTAGCTGGATGTATTGAAAAAACTTTCCCCGCATGTCGAAGTCGTCACGTTTTATTATACTTTCTAGCGCAGTATTAAACAGAAGACAAGAACGCTATGTTGAAGGTCTTTGTGAGTTCAAATGAGTCTGATAACGCACGCACCCAGGCACTAAATGTACATCAGGTCAAAAAGCCTACTCAATTCAAGCCGACTTTTAGTAACTGTACAAATAATTTCAGAAATAATTTAGAGCATTGTGCACATTAAAATTTAGGTGTAAGTTGCAACAGACAATGAAAGAATGCCTTGTACTATAAGGATCATTTTCGCTAATATTTAACATCTTGCAGTTTAGCATCAATGTGCTATAAGTTTGCACTGTACAGGCTGGCAATGATTACTTGTCAGGATAATAAATGTTCATAAAAACACAACGAATGGCTTAAAACCAACAAAGGTTTTATTTCCTATAAATTTCAATTTTATTATAATTAATAAATTACATTTTATTATTAAGAAATAACATTTCGAGCTTAAACACTTCCCCTTTTTTTATGACTGCCATTGACGTTCCTGAAATGCTTGGCAACTGCCCACACCGTTTCTTGAGCCATATTGTCCCAAATATTGATCAAACGTTTCTTGAAAGATTCAAGAGTGTGACTTTTTGTATTTCCAATTTTTCTGAGCAAGTATCCCCATGCAAAGAAATCACTCCTGTGTTGCTTTCGATTGATGAGAAGGGGCAAAATCCCGTTGAAATCAGTAATATCCGTCTGGAACCAATTTTGAAGCACAGAGTAAAAAGTGATTCTTCAAAACAAGTTCGATGTAGTAATTAGTGTTGATGTTTACATCTGACTTGATGACAAGTAGTGAAAGCTTGACGTTTTCTGAAATTCAATCCCATACCGTTACTGTCGACACATTTTGGAACCACTGCACAGCCAACTTACCCGCATATCCTCTATCATTCTATTGGGTATGAGTATTTTGCAACATAAACATTTTTTAATCGGAAAAGGGAGTATCACAATCAGCGTGCCGCTGCAGCAACTTCGAACTGCTCAAGCCTGCTTTTGTTTTCCTGTTAATCCGTGAATTCACTGTTTTTTGAACGCCTTGATTTTCAAATCATGAATGAAGATATTCTTGAAATATTCAGTTCCTTGGCTATCGCTCACCCTGGTTGTGTCGGATTCCGGCGAATTCACTCCCTAAGCGTTTCAGCATCATTTTGGTCCTAACCGTTGTAAGAGGTTCCTGCCTCTGGTTGATTTTGTACGTACCCGTCTCGTTGTACATTTTTATAGTGCGGATGATAAATCTCTCGTTCACACCGGTGTGTTTAAGCCGTCTCAAGATCTCCCTTGTTCTAAATTCCTTCAAATGCATATATTTATAGCGTTACTAGAACAAACAATCTTCCAAAACAAACCACATCCGTCAGATGTAAAGATGCAACCAATCTCGAATAATATGAAACGACAATTACGTGCTGTACATTTTACTGCAACGTCATTCTTCGATCACAAGGATTATAAGGTAAGGATTGTTCTTCCGCAGCTGGGAACACAATCAGGGCGTGGTATTTGGAAACTTCACCCACACACTCTTGACGATTTGGAGGTCATGAGTGAATTAACTAGGAAGTGCCAATACTGGGCAAGAGCAAAAAGGAACTTCCGTTCCTGGATAGAATGGAGGGTCTTGCATACTAAACCAAAGCTTACCTCATTCTTGAAATTGAAAACATCAATCATTCATCGTGATTTCCGGGATACAATGGCATTGTATCGCGGTCTACTGAAAGAAGCCTACGATAATTATCTTGGTAACCGAGAACAAATTCGAACAATTAATCACATTAAGGCACAAGTGCTCCAACAACAGCGGTGCTTTTTCCGAAAACTTCCGGAAAATCAACAAGACATTTTAATCCGGCGAATCACTTTTTCATGTTGCGCCAGTTCATGGAAAAAAAAAAGCGGAATGTACCATATCAGCACTGGAGAAAGAAGATGGCCATGAAATACAGGATCAAGCTCAAATAGGAAAAACTGTCAGAACATATTTTGAGTCCTTGTATGGTTCCACAGAAACAGGCTAATCGGCAAAAATTCTACCAAGCTATGTGATTCCTGAACATAACGATGTGAACGAAAATCTCTTGCGACCGGTAGCACATGATAAAATTCTCTCTAATGGCACCTGCTACCGCAAATCTCCAGGCTCAGATGGATTGCCTAAAGAGTTCTATCTAAAGGCTTGGCAAATCATCGGTTGCGAAATAACGAACGTCATTTAGAGATACTCTAAAGGAAATTCTATAGACAATTCCACGACGGGATCATTGTACTGATCGTAAAGAAAGGTAGATATAAAACCGTGCACGGATATTGTCCCATTTACCTCCTGAATTAAGAATACAAAATACAAGATTTCTGGAACTGCAGATGCACATTTTGCAACCATTTGTGCTATAAGACTACCAGAAACGTTCAAATGGACACCGAATTATCTATGAAGCAACAGGCCGCATTCAGCACGAACTTTGTCAGTTGAAGCACCATCGTGAAAATGCACTTCTTATTATTATTATTATTATTTATCTTTATTTAGAAGCCTTTCAGCCACAGCTGGTTCGGCTCCAGAAAATGCACTTCTAATTTCGGTTAATTCTTGATCATGTCTTCGACAAAGTAAGCCACCAATTCCTTAAACGAACAATGCTTAGGATGTTGAAGTTCAGAGTTTTTAAATCTTCTTGCTTCAATTTGGTAGGGATTAATCTCATCACTTTGCAATTCATCCTACTTGAAATAAAATGATATACACGTGACAGGATTAGTTATTAATGTTTGTTGTAGTTATTTAACGTAAGCAAACATTATTAGAAAACGAAACCGATCCTTCAACTGCCCAATTGTTTGATTAATCGTAGGATGAATATAGGAACAATGAGATTAATATGGAGGCAGTTTCCCTATAAGTCTTTCTTCAAAGTTCTAATCAATGGAAGCCTAACACAGGAAATTAAATTGCACGTTAAGTAAGCCAAGGCGACCCACTGCCAATGCACCTATTTGCATTGTACCTACAACCACTTCTATTTCACAAAAGTTTCCATACTCAGTCTTCAACGCCTATGCCGCCGATATCTCCATGTTTTTTAATCATGAACGTGAACTAATACTAAAAGTGTCCAATATATTCATTGGATTTGGTTTAGTCTGCGATCATGACAGGAAATCTTCATTTATCAGCGGATACCGAATGGTTAAACATTGAAAACTATGTGAATATTTTAGAGAGCTCTTCGGAAAAAAATGTCAGACAAGCTCAAAGTTTGTATTGGCTATCGCTGAACGGTTTACGGACCAGATTCTGGTTCCATAGTCCTAGAAAACTGAATCTTATCCAGAAGATTATTCCTCAAATCCAGAAGATGGCCTCAAATACAGCTATATCTGCGGGTTTCGTCTACAATATCTGCGAAGGGTAGCAATGGCCAACCTCATTTTGTCGAAACATCTAGGCGGTTTCAATCTACACTGTCCTAAAATCAAAGCCAAAGCATTGCTGATTAACCGCTTAAGGCCTTCCTCATCAGCTTCCTTTCCTCAGTAGTTTTTTTTTTTTTTTTTGAAAAGCCCAACTACACCTTTACCACCCATGTTCTCGCACATAGCTCTACTAAAAGCACAATTGCCTTTCCTTCCGGACCACCTCACCAGTATCTCAAGGAATTTATCAACATTTCCTGCAACAGCTTCCAAATCCTGGAATTGTATCAGCAGAAACACGTCGCTGGAATACTATCTTCAAGAATATTCACAGCAAACGTTTGACTTCAGCACAATGTTCAAACTGGTTCATGGACATAAGAAAATAAAGCATCGAGAGCTGCTGTTTCACCGAGAAGTTATTGAATACCTCTACTGTGAAATGTTCCTCGGAGAACCGGAGAACACAATACAAAAGCTTTCCCGTTGTCAACGAATCAGGAACATCTGGAAGTTATAGCGGCGGCAGATTATAACACTAGAGCCTACGTAGTTTGCACGAATATGGATATCCAAAAAAACTGACGCGGTTATTCAAAGCAACGATGGATCGAGTGATGTATGTCGTCCGAGTATCAGGGACGCTCTCGAGTCCCTTCGAATCTCGGAGAGGGTTACGGCAAGGTGATGGATTGTCGTGTTTGTTGTTTAACATTGCATTGGAGGGTGTGATTCGAAGAGCTGGGATAGATACGAGTGGCACGATCTTCAGGAAGTCTGTCCAACTATTTGGCTTCGCCGACGACGTTGATATTGTAGCACGTAACTTTGAGACGATGGCGGAAAAGTACATCAGGCTTAAGGCTGAAGCTGGTAGGATTGTGCTTGTGATTAATGCGTTAAAAACAAAATACATGAAGGGAAGAGGCTCACGAGAAGACAATGTTAGCCTCCTAGCACAAGTTCAGATCGACGGTGATGAAATCGAGGTAGTAGACGAATTCGTGTATCTGCGCTCATTGGTGACCGCCGATAACGACACCAGCAGAGAAATACAAAGGCGCATTATGGCTGGCAATCGTGCCTACTTTGGACTCCGAAGGACGCTAAGATCGAACAAAGTTCGCCGAACCACAAAGTTGACCATCTACAAGACATTAATTATACCGGTAGTTCTCTACGGCCACGAAACATGGACATTGCTAGTGGAGGACCAACGCGCCCTTGGAGTCTTTGAACGGAAGGTGCTGCGTACGATCTACGGTGGAGGAGGGGAGACGGAACGGGGGGGGAAGGGGGGGGGGAGAGGGGGGGGGGGGGGGGGGGGGGGGGGGGGGGGAGGGGGGGGGGGGGGGGGGGGAGCCTACGTAGTTTACGTTTCTTGTTGCCTGAAGAACACATTCATCCCGACCTCTAAAATATCAGTCGCAACACCAAACAATCGATAATTAAATCCCTAGGACTTTTCTTGAGCTACTGCATTGATGTACCAGAAAATGAAATAGGATAAGACAATTTTATATTTTATTTATTCTGTAAAAACTAAATAGACGCGAAATATAGTTTTATGCTCAGAAATTAAAAAAAAAACACATATAATGAAAAGTATGCACATATCGGTAAACAAAACTGTACCAGTGATACACTGAGACAAAAAACACTGACAGGCAACCTTTGACACCCTGTATAACTTATAGAATTAGTTTGTGTTGTACAAACACTCATTCTTGTATTTTTTCTAACCATATAATTCAAGAGCAGAAATAAACTCGCTGGCTTCTACGATGTCCATTGAATAATTCTATAAGCCATGTTAAATCGAATTGTACAGATTTCACTGTATCACATTACAGTTTGTAATGTAAAACTTTTTTGGAAAATTAATTTTGCTTGCATAAATCTAACCATAGGCATTGTTACAACAGTAGAGATCACGCTGAGATGGGGTCACTTACCGGTTCATTATTTGAATGCCGTCTGTTTGTTTATTCCGTAAATGTCCTGGAGGAATTTGCGCGGACACACGTGCCTTATCTCAAATCAACTACTGGGTTTCGGTAGGGTCCTGCTATGTTTACACTCAGCACGTTAGCGCCGTTAGCATTGATGTCCACCCCGAGTCCATCCTTAAACTGCATCGCCAATCTGCACGACGCCGAGGACTCCCATGCAAATAGTAATTATTGAAATGTAAACATGACTTTGCTGTTTGTTTCAGACTAGTTCCTCAGTCGGACTGTTTCAACCCTTTCGCCAGACTGCTGCTGGGTATGATAAACAAATTTCGTTATAACGGTATGAGCAACTGTTGTTGTTGCTGATTGCTGTAGCTGTAGCATTTGTGATTCCATTAGCTCACGTGCTAGCAAGAGGGTGACGTCCCAATTTCATTTTATTTAATTTTTTTTATGTTGAATTCGAAGAACGGCTAGGAAAGGATTGAAAATAGTGGAAGTTTTGTTGGGAATGCATTGTTAGCTGCTGTCACCAAAACAAAGGACGGAGTGCATAAGAGCGTTAAATCTCGTGTAACGAAAAATTGAGGAAGCATGATTTGCAGCAAAGTGAGAGGATTAGGCTTTGTTTGATGAAGTCGGACAGCCGAGTCGGTGCCGGATAGCGAAGTTAATGAAAATGATTAACGGACAATGCGGCTACGGGTTACTTTCTGGAATATAATGCATTTGATCAATATTATGCAGCTGGAGAGAAGCTGGTTGATTTTATAAGCTGCCAAAAATGGGGGTGCGGTTAATTGATTACATCGGTTTCAATGTTACATTTTTGCTGCATAATAAAACTTAACTATGTCATCCTCGGACCACTTGTTCATCAGCTTTCGTGCAAGGAAAAATTGAAAACCGTTAAAACCAACTGTTTAAAAATGCTATGACCCTGAGATTATGCCACAGCAGTTGCAAATTTACTTCAACCAACAAGCACATTTAAAGTTTAAACAGCTTGCCAGGTGCTATCACCCGTCTGCATCTTCATCACTTTCTCGACAGCTCGTTCAACTCGTGATGAAAGTGTCAAAACCATAGAAACCGCAAGATGCCTACACCTGTAGTCGTTTGACCTCGAATCGATGAAATAAACAACAGCCGTATCATCGTATGGAAGAATAGAACGATTCCACCAAAGAGTAATTTCTTGTTTAAGGACAACTACATCGAGTGTCCTTACAAGACACATGGTGGCGGAAGTCCTTTTTACACGCCACTTTTCGTCAAATTAGCAAGATATATCATTAAAAAAAGACACGTTCCAAGAAGTGTGTAAGAAAAAAAGCATAACGTTTGAAGGCCAAGTCTCTTGGAATGACAGACATGTTACGCAAAAAGGTGGAAGTTGTTGAAAGATCATTAAATTGGCCCTATGAGTTATGGAAAACGATCATTTTTTTTCCATGGTTGAGTATGAGGCATCATGTGCCATATGGCAACAGGATCATATTTGTTTACATGAATACTATTAATTCACGTGCTATGCACCCTCATGTAAGTGGCTGCAATTGCGGTTGGATGAGTCGCTAATGTATTTTGAAGGGATCCACCCGAGAAAAAAAATCATTATTGAAAAATTAGTTTCAACTGAGTGAGTAAAATGTGTCATATGTCACATAGCTACACAAAAGCAAATCTACCTTATAATCATAACCTTCCCAAACCCGAGCATTATGGTTCGAAATTCGAGCGCTGAGGATAGCACTGCCACCCGTTCGTTCATCCGCCACGACCGCAAAGCGCCAATACAGAAAGGACAAAAAATGGGATAATAATTGCATAGCGCACGCGTCCCTGGACTTTATGTTATTGACTGTAATTAAATTAATGATGTCAGCGAGGGCTATTTGTATGCATTCGTTTGTCCAAAACTGAGCGTATTGACGGTCGAACAAAACTGTATCGCGTAATTTTCCTCAAAAAGGGGTTCGACAGGAGTGCGAGTGCAATGGCTTTTGTCGCGCATTTGTCCTGCGCCGCGACGGTATCGTACGGGGTGAACTGTACATATCATAAATGCAACAACTTTAAAACAGTAACAGATTGTCATTGTGCGCATGTGACCCCTATCTACGACTACAGTTTGAAATAGTCAGAATCGTGTCACAGCTCGAGTTTTTTTGTGAATTGAATCGTCTGAAGTATTTTGCTCTCTGTCATCAATTAGAAAAGAATAATTATTCCTTGTACAGATTATTGAAACGTTATTGACCGGTGGCTGTTTGAATTATGCAGTATTAGTACATATACAATCATATTTTTGACTAGCACATGAACCTTACATTCATCATGCCAATTGAATAGATTCTAGTTCGTGGTTTAAGAAAGTGAGAGTTTTAGAGAAATCGAACATTTAGTAAGGACTGGATTTTTCATGCAACTTTTCCAAATTAATACCTATTTTTTTTTAATTGGAAATATCCTTCTTATCAACATGCAACCCTAGGACTGGACAGCAATTTCTGCTAGAACTAAAGATGTGAAGAGAAAGTATTGAGTAAGAGCATGGCAGGTTGTGAAATCGAATAGAAGTAGTTGAAATTGCACATGCCCTACGCTGCATGTTTGAAAGGCGGTATCCGATCGCGCAGGCAATCTCTTGCCTAGGGGACCTTGAAAGGGGACCCCCTTCAAAGGCAAAAGAGTGCGTACTTGATCGTGCTCATATACCGCCTTTTTTTTTTTTTGGGGCGTAGAACCACTGCGTCCACTGAGTTTATAAAACCCACCACCTTTCCAGGATTTGCAGTCCAAATTTCCTTAGGTTGCATATAGCCACTGTACAGAAATTTAAGTCTGCTCTTGTACAAAGCATCACAACTGCAAAGCAGATGTTCCGAGGTTTCACGTTCCATGTTACAGAAACGACAGATATCATTCTGAACCTGGCCAATGTTTTTCAAATGATATCTACTAATGTCCGGTTACTAGGCCAGTATAGGTACAAAAAACTCTCTTATTGAGCTCCAGAAGCTTTTTACTAATAGTAACATTTGGAATTATAAACCTTTTCGCTTGAACACACTTTGTGGTGACCAACCAATTGGTCATCACCCTTTGCGCTTCCAAAGATTTTGATTCCATTTTTATGGCACAGTATGATATACCGCAGAATGGTTCTGGGCCAATAAACTGTGCATTTCAACCTTGTTTAGCAAGCTCGTCTGCCCTTTCACTGCCTTCAATGCCACAGTGTCCCGGAACCCAGAATAAATTTACCGAGTTCTCTTGGCACACCTTTCGCAGTGAAAGAATGCATTCCCAGACAAGTTTGGATGTACATTTGTAATAACTTAACGCTTTGAGTGCCACTTGGCCGTCTGTAAAAATACAAATATTTGCATATCTATATTTTCTCTTCAGACAAACGTTAACACATTTTATTATAGCAAAGATCTCCGCTTGGAAAGCCGTTGGATAGTTTCCCATCGCCACTGAGATTTCTACCCCAGGGCCGAAGATTCCTGCTCCCGTTTTTGTTCCAATTTTTGAGCCATCTGTGAAGAATTTATGGAGCCATGACGAACAGTGGGACCCCCGACTTCCCAATCTATACGTGACGTTTCACATATGTTGTAAGGGATGTCATGGTTTTCCACAGGTTTCATACAGTCTCCATTCATATACATCACTGGCATTTTGAAAGTTTTGTGAAATGCTCAGGTGACCGACTAAGTCACCAGACATGAAAGTTTTCAACCATTTAAGTCTAAGCATACTCTTTTCTGCTTCTAGTTGCACGTATTCGTGCAAAGGCAGCAGATTTAGAATTGCATTCAACGCATTTGATGGAGTGCTGCGCATCGCTCCCGTTATAGCAATGGATACTAGCCGTTGAAGTTTTGCAAGCTTTTTTCTGTGCAGTAGCCTCTTTTGTTTTTGGCCACCACACAAGAGAAGCATAGGTTACTTTTGGACGTATTATGGATGTATAAATTCACATTATCATTTTTGGTATCCATTTTCTGCCAAATGTTTTTGAGCATATCCAGAAAGCACTGGTTGCCTTACCGATCACACACTCAAGATGAGCATTCCTGTTCAGTTTGGCATCCCGTATCACTCCTAAGTATTTAACCTGTTCACTAAGATGAATCTTTAATCCTCCTAGCTGAAACGCTTTTAGACAAAACTTCCTTTTCCTAGTGAAAGGTACAATTACTACTTTTGATGGATTAATGCTAAGGCCCTCCTTGATACACCAAGATTGGGTAAATTTTAGGGCCCATTGCATTCTTTCTGAAATGATGTTGTCAAATTTTCCCCTCACTATAATGACTATATCGTCTGCAAAACCTACAACCTCGAAACCTTTTTCCTCTAAGCTTCTTAGAAGATCGTCTACAACTAAGGACCACATTAGTGGTGAGAGGACTCCTCCTTGGGGACAACCTTTCGTTGCCCGTACTGTAATAGACGAACTTCCCAGCTCTGAAGTGATTTCATTTTTTGCGAGCATGGTATGAACCCAGTTAATTATGTTCATGTCAAAGTTCCTTTTCTTCATGGCACGAGCCATAGACGAATAGGAAACGTTGTCGAAAGCTCCTTCAATATCTAAGAAAGAGCAAAGTGCTATTTCTTTTACCGATAGAGCTTTTTCTACCTTTGAAGCCACACTATGCAGTGCCGTAACTGTTGACTTACCAGACTGGTAAGCAAACTGGAACTCAGATAGTGGATGTTTGTTCATGTAATTTGAATTGATATAATCATTCAACACTTTTTCCAAGTCCGGCAATAGGACTGATGAAAGACTAATGGGTCTGTATGATTTAGGATGCGCCTTGTCTCGCTTTCCTACTTTAGGTATGAAGATAACTTTTACTTGTGTCCATAAAGTTGGAATATGGTTGAGTCTTAAACTTGCCTTAAAAATCTCAATTAATGGCGAGATCAACACTGCTTCGCCGTTTTGAAGTAATGCTGGAAATATCCCGTCTATTCCTGCAGATTTGTAAGGCTGAAAAGATCTCAACGCATTTTCTACCCTGGATTTCTAAACGATTTTATCAGCCAAGTCATTTGCGGTGATTTTTGTTCTAACCGAAATTGAAGATGTCCTTGTAGAACCTCTTTCACCTTCAAGTGACCCATCTCTGATTGGATCTACACACAAAACTGATCCAGGAAAATGTGTTTCCATCATCAACATTAACGTTTCACTAGGAGTTTTTGTAAAAACTTAGAACCCAGGATCTTCGTTTAGATTTTCTTATTTCTTTATTGTACTCAGTAAGTGCACTCCTATAGGGGGTCCAATCTGAGGTTCTTTTAGCTTTATTAAACAACCTTACCGCCTTACCGCCTATCAATACTTTCTCTTCACATCTTTGGTTCTAGCAGAAATTGCTGTCCACTCCTAGGGTTGCATGTTGATAAGAATGATATTTCCGATTTCAAACATTATAATTGATAACGTGCATCATGCAACAACAAAAAACATGATTAGTTAAATGTGTCTTTTTTTTATTATCATAATTATTGTAATCATTAACTTTGAACACATTTGGAAAAAACTTATTTATTTTAAAGTATTTGAAGGTTTTATGGAAAGTAGGGTAAGGGGATGTAATGTTAGCCTACCCAACAAACATCGGTGTTGAATTAGAGCTTGTTCAAGCAAATTTAGAGAAGCTATTCAGCTGTTTCTTCTAGAATAGCTGAATAGCTTCTCCAAATTTGTTTGAACAAGCTCTAATTCAACACCGATGTTTGTTGGGTAGCTCCTTCATTCGGCCTATATACCAAACAAGTCATTAATTCAACAATAATCAACAAAATTATGTTATTGGGAAACTAGGAGAATTTAAAATTAACACTTCATATGATCACTTTAACAAAATAAAAATAAAATATTGAAGCACTTTTTCAAAATTATCACTAATAAACGCGAGCAAATTCCTTTAAATTCCTTTAAAATTAAATAGTGTTTTTAACAAAAGGGAAAGTGAAAATTATGTTGCCAGCAAGATGGCTTATTTAATTAGAAGCAAGTCAAGCAATAATAATCAATTTACTGTTGTTCACTTCTGTGTAATTTTCGATTTTCTTAAATTTTTAGGCATCATGATTTCACTGGTTAAGCTGAACCGATTATTTCCATGATCTTACATTGATCTAAATTAGGCTAAATGCAGCCTAGATGTACAGAAAATAGTCACACGTTATAAGTTACCTGTTTGCATAGATAAAATAACAATGATTTAACAAGAAAAACGTGGACCCAATGTTAGGGACATATTTTTTTCTTTGCTCCCAACTATGGCCTGTTGCCTGGATAACTTTGTAAAATTGATGTTATTGGTAAAATTTTCAATGCTAATGTATGAGTTTCCGTTGTATATTTTCCATATGGCTTATCTAAACACAAACCAAGGAACAAAACCTGTGCAGAGTGAATAATTATGTTTTCATTATCGAAGGGCCAATAAACCATATGTGAAAATCTCTTAAGTGCTTCAAAGCAGTTTTAGTTTAGTTTGTTTTGTGAAATTTTATGTTGGGTACAGCTTAAATCAGTAAATCAGGGGGGGAAACCGTACGAAAACTGCATTTAATAAAAACTCGATCGAATGGGACGAAGTTGCATCCATGAATAGACCTAAATTGATGCTTATAGACCGACATTACATCCATATCCCTCGAAAGTTTCTGACTTTATAAAATGAGTTGTATAGCTTTTCGTGATACATACTACCAGACGTCTTACTAAACGTATCTAAGCAAGTGTATAACTAGCTAAATATCGCTTGCAGCTAAAATACTTTATGAGTTATAATAAAAAATGTAATCGATCGGTGCATAATAGGCTGGTAATCATAAATTTCTTGACATTTCCGATCATCCGATTACAGCCGGAAGATGTTTTCAGCGACCTCTAAGGAGCTACTCATAGTGCATTGGCGTAATAACCATATGACAAATGAGTTGTTGTCTCGCTCTCGCAAATCCATTTTTATCCAATTATTGATCTCCTGGTATTGTTTGAAAAGTATGGGTACTAAGAATAGCATTTTCACCAGATTTCTTTCAATTTGGCCCTTCTGGGCACGTGGTCTCGTGGAATCTGTTCCGGTTGTGATCTGAAAGGGACACATTCACACTGAAAATTAAATTTCGTTTATATAACGAAATGAAAGTGATTTGCACTTTTTAAGAAGCTATCTTCGTATTCCTTGCCGTTCGCGCAACTTTTAAAATCACTAAGTATTTGTTTATACAGAGAGAACATTCTTGCATTGTACAAAAACAATACAAAGAGCTACGAATTATTTTTACAAATATAAAAGAAAGTCTCTCTGGTGGCTGCATAAATAACTGACAGATCTACTATATTGACTCGAAAAATAATTGAAAAAAAGCGCAACCACGAGTAGTTATACAGCGCTCCTTTTTAGTATTTCAGGACATGGAACATGGGGTTCGATCCTGTACTTTTGGGAAGAGCTATTATTGACGCCATGGTGAAGATACTTGATTAATGAGTATAAGGTTCTAACTCTCGGCAGCGCTTTAATTTTTATTAAGGAATAAATCAATGACTCTTGCCCACCCCTCCAGCAACACCAACATGTATGAGTACGATAGAAGAGAAACAGCAACTGGTCTTCACAAAATTCATTTGCATTGTACAAAAAGGTGTAATGATAGCATTTCACCAGATGACTAGCAATATGTATGTTTCATGCAATTTACGAAAAGTTTCTTATTTGTACAAAATCCATGTTTACGTAACGAGTCAAATCTTATTTACGAAAATAAATTTCCAGTGGCAGAATATCATACGGGTTCGACGGGTCAAAATTCACGATTTTTCATACAGAACTACAAAAACATCATTCTATGAAACAACAATGAAATTCGGCCATTTCCGGAAACGGTTCCAGTAGGGCCCAAAACAGACACTTTCAGAACCATTGGCATGCTGACGCCGTTCGACGGCTAAAAACTCATGATTTGAAACCTAGAGGTACTAGAGCATCATGCCATGCCATGGAACAACAACGGGATATGACCACTTCCCGATTTCCTGGTATCCGATCCGGCAGAGTCTAAAATGGACACTTTTAGAACCTCATGATTTGGCAACTTTGGACGGCTCGAAATTCATGATTTTTTTTTATCAAGAACCATATGGACATCATTCCATGGACCAACAACCCAAGCAACACAGCTTGTAATAAAACAAGTTAAAAGTACTGTTAAATGACAAATACAAGTAATCAATATATGAGTATAATACTTAAAAGCGTAAAAAGCGCAAAAAGTGAAGCCATATAAAACATAAAATGAAAAAAAAGTCACTCTCATACAAAAATATAACATCGCCAAGCGTGGGATTTGAACACAAGTCCTTGGCGTGATAGGGTTGTAGCTTCTTTACTAAGCCAACTCCAATTGTTGAAAAGCCAACTCAGAGTATCTATGATATGCCTCTCGTTGGCAGTGAAACCACAATTTTGTACAACAAATTCATCATTATGAGAAACCAACACATTTTGCAAAACATTGTTGGTGTAATGTTATTTCAACAGTATTTAGAACTACCCATAAAATCTTGTCCCTTTTATGTTTTATAAATGTATGGAACAATGTTTTCAAGAACAATAATAAAGTATAAATCATTTCCAGCAGTGGAAAAAGAATTTTCAGCTCAATCGTCAGTCAGATTTATATATAGAATACGAGAAAACCGATCCGAACAAATCATGTTTTGCAATACGTTTATAATACTTTTATAAAACAAACTATTATTAATCATTCTTAAAAGATGTTTTGTGTGTTACTTGGGAAGGCGATTTGGACACTTTCGAATACTTTTAATGGGTTTCGGCAGGGACCCGATAATAAAACTTTAAAAACCTCATGTACTGGTACTGTTATACAGCTCAAAATTCATGATTTCTTATCCAAAAAGTTATGCCAGGAACCAATAAGGGGTTTGAACACTTTGAAATACTCTGGTACCGTATACGATAGGGTCTAAAACGGACACTTTCAGAACCTTATGTATTGGTACCATTCCATGGCTAAAAATCATTATTTTTCACCTAGATATACATAGAAATCATGCCATGAACCAACAAGAGGGCTTGCCCACTTCCGGATTCTTTCTGAGCTTAACGTACTGGTACCGTGCGACAGCTTAAAATTATTATTATTACTCAGAAGTACACTCACATGAAACCTTGGACCAACAATGGGATTTAGACACTTCTGATTACTCTGTGACCGGCTCAAATAAATCACAAAGCGGATACTTTCATGGTTCGATTGTCGTTTGTCATACCGACCATAACAACCTGTAGGTTTGCATCACCCATCAAATATGATGGAGGCTACGGAATCTTCACTTGTGTTAACGAAAACTTCTGTCATTTCGAATTTCTACAGATCCTTAGCGATTTGTAACCTAGCACTAATTGAAAATTAATAGGAAATTAATAGAACATCATACGCTGATGCTGTAGTTTGATGGCTCATCATTCATGATTTTTCACCCTGAAATACATGGACATCTATTTATTATCTATCAAGGGATTCTAAAAATATACATTTTCGACCTTGCTGGAACTGATTCCAGAATATCCGGAAGTGATTAAGTCCCCTTGTTGGTCCATGGTATGAATTTCTGGGTGAAAAGTCGTGAAAATTGAGCCATCGATCGTTTCCAGTAAATAAGGTTAAAAAATATTCGTTTTGGCCCTGGTTCCAGGGTATCCAGAAGTGGCTAAATCATTAATTGATCCGTGAAATGATCTTCATGTGCTTTTGGGTAAAAATCATGAATATTAAGCCGTCAAACGAACCTGAGGTTCGGGAAGTATGCTTTTTTATGCCTTATCGGAATCGATTCCAGGGTATCCAGAAGTGGCCAAATCACTAATTGTTCCTTGAAATGATCTATATGTGCTTCTGGGTAAAAATCATGAATTTCAAGTCGTCAAATAGTATGAGGTTCTTAAGGTAAATTGCTGCTCCATGTATTTTTTCCTATCTTTTATCTCTCTCTCGCAAAGTTAACCTCGCTATGTCAAATTGAAAAATCTTGATTGTCAATGAATGAACATCGAATCGAACTCCGTGAGATTGCTCACCGCAAGTAAGCATACAAACTGATGTGATGAAATATTCGATATCTAGTACAGATTCTGAGTTATATTAATTCTAAATATTGAGATAATGGCTGCCGTCGAGAATGCTTCAGCGTAAGCCCTTAAAGTGTCCGTTTTGAAACCTACCGGAACTGTTACTCTCGTTATTTGCTAGCATCAGAAGAGCGAGGCGATGATCGTTGCGCATTGTAAAAAAATATTTTGCTGACGTTTGCATGCCCGGGAGTATATCTTAGTAGGCAGCACAAAAAAAATGTTTTTCAAATTCTAAAGGCATGCTAAATTCAATCACTGAATTAGTCGCTGATTTAAACATGGGTTTAAAATTTTTATGCTGCATAAGGCATGTATCGAAAATAAGCGTTTTATGAGTGTATTTGTGATGGTTTTAATGTGTTCATCATAGCATGCTGTGTGTTTGACTGTCATCTTCCGCAAAATGTCACGCATTGAAAACGACTTGAAAATTAAGGTTTTGGTCACATGGATACGTGAAAAGGGTGTAACTATGGGACAATTGGTGAAGCGCTTTGGAATTCATATCGCGAGTGAAAAATCCATCATAACCAAGTTTGGGGAACACTGTTTTTTGGGTGAACTGCCAGGAAGAGGCAGAAAACGCGGATCTTCCAACCCTAAACTGGATCAGAAAGTGGTCGCTCTAATTTGGAAGAACAAATCAATGTCGATACGTGATTTGGCCAATAAAGTGGGAACCAGCGTCGGAATGGTTCAACGTATCAAGAAACGGAACAACCTTAAGACCTACAAGAAGCAGAAAAACGCCAAATAAAGTGCAGAACAGAAGCAACGCGCAGCAACAAGGGCCCGGAATTTGCATTCGAGAGTTTTGCAGCGACCGGATGCATGTATTTTGTTGGACGACGAAACCTATGTCAAAGAGAACTCAAAAACCCTTCCTGGTCCACAATATTACAGTGCCGTCGTAGGGCAGGATGTAAGCGATGCAGACAGGTCGATTCAACTGGAGAAATTTGGTCGAAAAGTGCTGGTATGGCAAGCAATATGTTCCTCCGGTATGAAGTCTGCCATTTTTTACACTACCGGCACAATAAATGCGGAAATCTATCGATCTGAGTATCTGCAGAAGAGGTTGCTGCCTTTATATCAGAAGCATACTACCCCTCTACTGTTTTGACCGGATTTAGCGTCGGCGCATTACGCCAAAACAACTCTCAATTGGCTTACGGGTATAGATTTCGTTGAGAAAGACATCAATCCGCCAAATTGCCCTCAGTTTCGGCTTATCAACGCTATTGGGCGATTGTGAAGAGGGTCTTCAAAAATACTGGTAGAGCAGCTGAGAATATGCAGGAGTTCAAAAAAAGATGGGCTAAAGGCGTCCTAAAACATGTGATGAAACACTTGTCCGGAACTAGATGTGTTCGATCAAAAATTCACAAATTCATGAAAGAATAATATTAATTTCATCCGGTCTTCAAAATGTTCAAATTCAATCCCTGTACAGTAAAGAATCATCCGTTTGTTCGAATGAAACATCATTTTTTTTATACGGCTTGAAAACAAATGGGTATAACTTATTTTCGATACAGTCCTTAGAAGGATTACAGGGCTCCAAAGCCAACATAAAACAACATGATTGAAACTAACAGCGTAAAGGATTTCAAACCCAAACCAATGCAAATAAGTTGACGTAAACGGCGCGGAGCGAACGGCCAATACACCAACAAGGATGCCAATAGGGCTGAAAAGGGCCATTAATTTTGTACTGTGGAAAAAACTTCCAATTTGAAATTATTGCAAATAATTTATTATTTTTGATTTTTGTATGATGCCCCAGCTATCCAATGAAGTTATATTTTCATTGAAAATAACAAAACATTCTACTGAACAAAAATATGTCCGGCAAACTTCGTATTCGTTTTTATCAGTTTGACAGTGGCTTTGCGACCGTTATCATAAATTTCTCGAGTATTCCACTTCACTGCGTATCACAGAATGAAACATTAGACAGGGATAGATGAGATAAACACCGGAAAAAATCACCCAAATGACCGCATACAAAAAGGACTCACCAATTACTACTTCACTAATGTTTTGTATCAAGCGTTTAGGTAAAATAGCCTACTTTTCCTCACCATGGGACGCTTTTGGGCGTCAAAATGAATATATTTATTATTCAATCGATTTGAACTAAATAAAATGTTGAACGCATTTCGTTACCAATTCGATTTTCTCAGCATTCATCGTAATTATCCGACTCAGCAAACATTGTTGAATGAATACACAACTCCTGCTGAAAAAATCATGTTTTTTTTTCAACTTGTTGCATGACCGATGAAGCACTGAAATACCCTTTTGAAAAGAACAACACACTTAGAAAAAATCATGTAAATTTATGTCTGCTTGGATGCAAAAAAGGGTGCTTAAAATTAAATGACAGTAAAAACCCTGTATAGTAATTAGTATGCCATGATGTAAAAGTAAGTCACGAAACTAAGAATTAATATTTTTTACTGCTGTAATCGTTGATATTTCTTCTATGCTGTAGAATGGCTTTTCCTTACCGTTTTCCTCCGCCGTATTTTTGATAAAATTTCCTTGTTAATCGGGAAAGAAATTGTTCTATGATACTCTATTCTTGGGTTCTGAATTTTTTTTAATACGTCCGTGGAATTCGAAAAATTTCAACTGGGGCATTCCGGGGAAAATCGCAGCACTGGTTTAAAAAAAATCGTTCATTTATCCATAAAGTCCATGCGTGGACAAAATGTAATAAAAATCTGACACCAGTCCAAACCTGTACGATATTTAAAAAAAACATCAGAGTTTCAAACATTTTGTATTTGCAATTGCACATCATAATATATTGTTTTTCATCACTTAGTAGTATAGAACAGCATCTCTTTTTTTCTCTCTGAATAATCAGTTGCAAAAAATGTAGGCTTTTGAAGGTCGAAATCAATCTCATTAAATACATGAAAATATATGCTACATGTTTAAACCATGAAATTTCGTTACAAGCTTAACCACTAACAAAACCTACACATATGAAATGCTTTTCACTAAGTACGTTGATCACAAACATATACAATGGCTATTCCCATATATTTTTCGTAATGTAAAGTTTCTCTACGTAGACCGCACATTATTTTGGCCTGAGAGATTCTTTTTCTGGGAAACAATCGTATTTACTAGAGTTACCATTGTGAAAAAATTCGCGAAAGAAGCAGAAATGAATTGGTATTCTTTTCTTTAACTTGAACAATGTTGGGTTAAATGAATGACTAAAAAATTGTGAGTAGCGTCGTTGAATTTCAAGATTTTGCAGCTCAGATCCAGTCACAACTGTGACTCCTCTCATAGATCACTTATAAATAATCTCAAAAGATCTAAACGGTTCCTAAACTACAAGCTTTTCAACCCAACGATTTGAAAAATCCGTTTTTCATCGGTCCAAACAAGTTCTCCGTAATCCCAAATTTTAATTCATACTCACTTGACTCACGCATGATTATTCGCAAGTTAAAAAATGGCAACGATAGTTGAGGGGTAGCAACCATTTATTTGCATAATTGAAGTGCTAATTTATCATCAAAAAAAAAAAACTAACGACAACCTACCTACCAACTGCTCTTGACTCGGAAAATGCTTTAATCTCTGAGTGTATCGAAATAAATAAGCCAAACAAAAGCGACCGACCGTAGGTAGCAGATCGCAATCTCATCCAAACATCCATCACAAGAGCTGACGCTGAGGCTGCTGTTTGCTCGCCTCAGTAGGCACTTGAGGCAAAATGCCGAAGCTAAATCCAACAAAAAGGGAAACGCTTATGTGGGTATAAAACACCATCATATACTTTATACCCACCATAAACGACCAACAATTTGAAGAGACAGAGTGCCACCGAAGTGCAAAATGAATCATTCCTACGCAAATATGCAAATATCCTTCCCTCGATGTGGATAAAACGAGTCCGCTGGATACGAGAGGAACAATAAACACGAATAGCGGAAACGGAGAGGATGCGAAATCCGATCGAAATTGAAAATTAGGGGTGGGGTGGAAATCAACGCAATCAACGAAGAAAGTTTTAAAAATATTCGTGTTATGTTCTAATTTGAATGGAATGTATTGTATGAGGCTATACGCTTCATTGAAGTGATTCAGTTTTTTCAACATTAACGAAGAATTTACATTTCTGAACTTTCACGGCTGCAGTACCATCCTTATCCACGGTGAGTAAAATCACAGCACTTCAACCGCATGTGGTGTTCGATTGTATTGATGTCCTGCGGTTTCAGGACTGGCAGCTACTGATTGCGCGAGAAAGTTGTTCACGTCTATCCCCGGGAGGAATCACCCACCATTCATTCCCAGCACCACCTCGAAAGGTGAAATTTGCTTTGTGGTTGCACATTATTATGCATCAAAGAGGTGGAGCACATGGTTGACTACATGGATGGCAAGAACTTAAATTTGATTTCCAATATGAGAACTATATGAATAATTGATTACTATTGTGCCATGATTCAGGTACTGATAAATGAAGTCATTTGAATTTCAATTATTGGCCAAATCAGCGGAAATGTAGGTATTTATGCAGATGCAACTTTATTCTGATAGACGTTTGAAGAGTGAAGCGAAACCGGTTTGGGCGGCTGGATTTGGTTCACGCTGAGAATCCATGGGATGGTTTATGCCAACCATAAAAAATGATCAGATTGATGAAATGCTCATAGGAACAACTACTGAATCTCTCTATCCTGATATTCAACCTGAACTATGAGAAGTGGTAAATAGGTTTCCAGTATTTAATCTAGTAGGTATGCTTTATGATATGTTGACTGACACCTAGCGAGTAGTAGGGGAAGCAAAATGAAATTCCTATAGGATTCTTCACTGCATCGTCTTGATCTTGAACAGGTTTCATGCATCATTGATTCAGGGATGCTCAAATAACAATAATTTATGATACAGTTTTCATTCTCCACCTTCTTACCTGACTTACTTTTTTCTTATTATATTCATTTTTATCTATATCAATTATTTTAATGTTTAATAATTTTAAGTTATTTCATTTTAATCAAATTTTTAATTTTTCTATATAATTCTCCACCTTCAAGTAAGCCAAACCATTTTTTTTTATTATTTATTGATTTGTAACACTAATTACTTTATATTATTATTAATTTAAATTTTATATTTTCTTTGTGTTTGTCCAATCAACTGGCTAACTGCCAAAATTGGCTTGACCAATATCAAACAACTAACTCCCCCTCCAACGGTCAAGCAAAAGCATAATGAAAGTCGTTTTGAGGTTTGAGAATCGCTCGAATAAAAAATTCATAAGACATACAACAAAACATGATGTTACATTACTATAAAACATAACTACAAGGCACAGCCCACTGGAGTTGTACGCAAAGGTGACGTAGGAATTCGTAGTAATGTCTAATGAATCTTAAAAATTTTTTTTTTTTTCAATATTTCGTGACGGTCGCCATTTGAAAAATGTCTGTTTGGTATGCTGATCTTACCATAAGCTTGCGCTTCCGAATAGTAAAGAGACCATTTAGATTTCCGAGCTGTGTTTGAAATTGTACACAAGATGTACGACGAAGGGAGAGCTGAAACTATGTTGGCTGCCAATTGACAAGAATTTGGAACGGTATGTTAAATAAATTCCAATCAAACAAACTCGTTAGCTATGAAAATCAAATTGGTCGTCCTAAAAAGGTAGGATTTTCAATGATCCATGTTTGATCGATCTTCATTGGACCTGTCGAATGGCCCATTCACAACTTTATGAATATTGTGCGACAATTCATTAGCCATGTCATGTTTGCAACAGTTGTTAGCAAATAATGAACCCGGGAAAATACAATTAGAATGAAATCAATTATCTGCTAATTACTGGTTACTGGTCACTGCTGTTGTTACTAGTTAATGAATTGTCTGCACACATTAGCGATGATGATGGTGGCTAGCTTATACCGTTCATACCACACAACGTACCGCTTTGCCAATTGATGGCTGCCAACAAACACAAGCACGTACCTGGCTACAAATTCACCACTGGCTTGGTTAACCGACTGCTCATCACACGACTGCATAACCAATGGCTGCCTAGCAACGGCTGCGTAGCCAAAGGCGATAGAGGCATCAGCTACCTGGCCGATGGTTTCTCGCGAGTTCACCCTTCAGGGTACTTGTCACCGCCAGATGCGAATTAGGCTTTTTGACGTTGATTCACCTCTCCCTTTCTGTCACATGCAGAGGAATCATGGTTTGTTTTCCTCCAAAATATTTTCATTCTTACTTGCACTCCTTTGATCTAAATGCATGCGTTAAACGTCACTAAGCCTAATTCAATGCTGACTCATTGCCGCTCCGCACAACTTCGTTACTGCTGTACGAATGGAACAATTGGCAAAGAAGTACCCTTCATATATAATTCATTGCTACGTATGAGACCGCCCTTACTTAAATTCGAAGTTTTCGATAGGAAAAATACTGTGCATTTAATAAATTTACTTTGCAAAATGTAATTATAAGACCTCACCTTATATTGGCGTTATTATCAATAGTTTAACTAAGGTTAGAAAACAATAGTTTTAAATATTGGAATCAAAGCGTAGAAAATGTCCGATCGATTGGTGCAAATTTTTTGAAAATCTGCAGAGAAACTACTGAGACATCAACGCTCAAAACCTGACAACTTTTCGTAACGGTCGCAATTCAAGTTTTTTTTTAAACTTTTTTTTTAGAAAACAAAGACACAATCCAACGACAAAAAAACGTTTAGATTGTCATAAAGTCTGTCCACGTGTAATTTTGGACAGTAAGATAATGTCAGAAATCCAGATATAATTCAACCAAACCAATTTTTTATTTCAGTATAATAAAACAGTTGTTTGAGATGTTAATCCTTCTTTCTGTAAAATTCTTGAACTTTCTGTGGTGCACCCGCCATCAGATTCCATACAGTATCCTCAGATACGCTAGCGGTGACGGTTCTCCATCTTCTCTTGAAATCGTCGATCCCACTTTGCTTTCTTCTTAGTTTCAAAGAGTTTTCGCTTAACGAGAGCCCAGTATTTTTCTATCGGGTGAAGTACTGGACAATAAGGTGGATGGGCTATTTTTGGCACGTATTTGACCTCTTGTGGCATTCCAGGACGAATTTTACAAAGTGACAAAAGGCCAAATCAGGCCAAAACAGAGCTGGAGAGTAGTGGCTTTTTATGAACGGACCACAACTACGTATGGTCTGCCAAACCAAATACTTCTTGGGGAAGGTCCATTGATAATGTAACGCAGTAAGGGGGGGTGTTGAAACGTGACAATGCTTACCAAAAAATTTGAAGGTCCATACAAAAAACGTGTCAAGGGGGGAGGGGAGGTGGTCTAAAGGCGTGACATAATTAATGGATGTTCCCTTGGGGAATTTAGACACAACTCGGCAGTGACAAACTTGTGAGTGACAGCACTCTTCAAAGGCGCGTCCATTTATCAGCCAAAACCGGATTCATTGCAAACAAAACAAACAATGACTCCGATACTGACCGTGCATCAGAATCCATGTCCTAACCACTTCAAACTATAGAACATCAAATAGAAAATGAGAATTCGCATAAATGAAGACTAATCATGTTTTCCTTATTCCAAGTTCATCCTCGGTGGGCCAATCTGAGTAAAGGGTGTAAAGGGCGACACACACAAATATACGGCAAAATTCGGCCCGTTCAACCAATCATCTTCACACTTTCAGGGAGTAAAATAAAACATGTTATGAATATTTTCCCATGTTTGTTTTATTCAAATTCAATTCCATATCCATAAGGTCCTGTACAACATTTGGACCAACTTTTTTTTGCGTGGCAATTCATTTTTTCTTAATATCTACACACTTAAAAATTATGAATTTTACACGAGACGTAATTCCTGCTTGTAAAAAGTCGGGGAACGTAAACAAAGATTTCGTGTAAAATTATGTCTCCTGAAACTGACAAATACGCAATTCGACAAAAGATGTGTTTGATTGAATTTATTTTCTCATCTCTTTCAACTCATTCTTATGTGCTAAAGGACGCTTGCATGTGTCGGTCTCAGGGGACAGACATTTACATGACATTTTGGTAGTGTGTACCTCAGATTTCACTTCCTTAGGATGCTTCCAAAGTGCCTGCTTCATGATGGTCCAGTACCTTACAATTGTTCGCAGTTCCGGTGCGTTCGAGAGGTTGAGATGCTTCGGCATGAAATTGACCTCCTTAGCCTTGTACCACTCAAAAACCTCTTTCGAGTAATGGCACGGGACTAAATCCGGCCAAAAAATCGTAGGACCATCGTGTGACCTCAAAAGAGGAAGTAGACGCTTTTGTAGGCATTCCTTTAGGTACACCTGCCCATTGACCTTTCCAGTTGTCACAAATGGGGTGCTCCGCTTTCCATACGAGAATATTGCTTGCCAAATCATCTATTTTTTGGCAAACTTTGACATATTCCGCTTTCTAACGTCCTCAGGGACATCGAATTTATGATGAGCAGTGAAAAACTGGAGCCCCGGAAGCCTGCTTTTACATACGTCTCATCATCCATAACGAGGCAATGTGGTTTCGTTAACCTACCGTATTCTGCCGTTCATCGCGATTAGGCGCCTATTGGGCTTTGTACGTGTGTAGTCCTTCGCGTTTTTTTCGCATGATGCACGAAAGTAGAATGTACCATTCCCAGCTTTCTGCTAATGGCACGATGAGAAAGATCCGGATTTCCGAGGTGGGTGCGCAAAATTTCTTTGCGCCGCTGCTGGTCTTCCGACTCCATCTTCGCAACGATTGCATATCTGCTAGTGAAACCTACACAGCGTAAACAAATACACATTGAACTTATTCCTCCCAAAATTTCAATAGAAAATACCCAACGGGTAAAAAGTTACAGCCATTTAAAAGTGGTGCAATTTGATTCCGTACAACCTTTATTGTCGCTTTTCACAAGACATAAAATGTAATAAGCACTAATATACGTTGCTTTAACTACAAAAACAAATATGTTCCCTAGTTTGAATTAATTCGGACTATGGTTCGGTGGTAGATCTGATCCCCCGTAACGCACCACGAAAAGGTGATCTATCAGCGTTACGGGTCAGATGAGACAATAGTGAGTGAAATGATTAATCCGTATTTTTATAAAACATTCCATTTATAAGATCGTGCGAAGATGTACAATAAAGATATTTAAAGATAAGTCCCGATTTAAACCAGCAGTAAGGATACTATTCGGGCCACTCACAAAGTGTTATAGCAGTTTTCATTTTGAAAGCAAGGTAAACTTTGACCTCGCTGAACAGTGTGATAGTGGTTTTTCATTGAGAAAACAGAGTAATTTTTAAGTATTTCTTGAGAGCCGATTTAAACCCATTTAACCGATTCAATACGGATTTTTTCTACACCGTATATTAAAATAATTCATCTTCTAAGTGCTTGAACAAGTGATAAAAACCATTAAAAGGATAAAATTTGCGAACAAATGATTTTCTAAGTTGTTCTAGACCTACCAAACAATCCTTAATTTCACATCTTGATGTTCTACATGATCAATAAGGAGATTTACGATATCTCGACCGTATAAACATATTACAGAATTTCTAGAATACCTACGGTGCTCCAAACTATCCTTGAATACATTTCTTGATGTTCTATATGATCAATAAGGTTATTTACGATGTCTCCACCGTACTTATGAGTTGAAATAGCCTCACGGAACATCACAACACTGTACTGGATATATTACAAAATTTCTAGAATACCTAAGATACTCTAAACTATCCTTGAGTTCAAATCTTGATGTTCCTCATGATCAACAAGGTGATTTACGACTTTTCCACTGTACGTTTGCGTGAGAAAAACGTCATGAGGTATTAAAGACTGGACATTAGCTATGTTTTTCCATAATTTATTTATTGCATTTCCTCCCCCAAGCTGAATGCTCGTACATTTCTCTTAACACTGCTCATGAGATCTTGGGCGAGGCTTTGTCCATCTTCCTTACACAATTTCTCCCAGTTTTTCTTCAAAGCTTCATCGGGTTTGAATGTTTTTCCGCTTTTCTTCAACTTCTTCTTCATTATCGCCCAAAACATTTCGATCGGACGAGGTTCTGGTGTATTTGGCGGGTTCACCTCCTTCGGGACCACATTAACGCCCTTCGCTTCGTACCAATCCATTACAGGCTTGGCGTAATGGCACGGAGCGAGATCCGGCCAGAACAGCGTGGGACCACGGTGAGAGCGGAGGAAGGGCAGCAAGCGCTTCTGCAAGCATTCCTCTCGATGAATCTGCCCGTTTATGGTGCCGGTTGTAACGAACGGCTTGCTGTACCGTCCGCACTCGCAGATCGCCTGCCTCAACAGGTATTTCTTCGCAAATTTGTCCATCTTGCTCTTCCGGAACTTTTTCGGAACCTCCATGCGAGACCTACCGACAAAAAACTCGAGGCCTGGGATTTGTTTGGTGTCCGCCTTGATATATGTCACTCACGGTACAGCTTCCGCGCACGCAATTGGGCCACCGTGTTTTGCTTGTCAGTCCGGTTTGGCGCCTTCCTGACTTTAAAAATACGTATCCCAGCCCACTTCATGGTCTGCTGGACGAACCACTTCGACGAATTGACCTTTATGGCCACGTCTCGGTTGGAAAGGTTCGGGTTATTCTTAAAGTACTGCCTTATCTTCCGCGCCTTCTCTGGCTTTCCGTTTACGGTTTTCGGCCGCTTCCAGCGCGCCGCTCGATGGTCTTCGTCTCCTGGAACATCTTCACAACGCGGGACACGGTGAAATGGTGGATTCCAAGCCTTTTGCCGATCCATCTGTGCGACTGACCCGGATTATCGATCACCGCGCCCAAGATTTGCTGGCGTAGCTCTTCTTGTTTCGAATGCATCTTAAAAACTACTTGACAAAAAATGTAGCACACATGAACACAACACTCTAAACTAGTATTACCTAAAATTTCATTAATTTTTACCCACGCGATAAAAAGTAACACCCAAAACAAAGTGTCGCATTTTTTCCGAGTCCAATCCAACATTTTTAGACATACGAAGGTGTTCTCATAATAACTACGGTACTACAAACTATTCTTGAGTTCAGATCATAGATCATCGATACATGTTCTACAATATTATCACGGATATTTAGGATGTCTCAACCGTATACATGCGTTGTAAAGCTTTATGGAACATCACAACACCGTTATAGCCATAAATAATTGTTGCCAGAATATCTACGTTAGTCCATACTATCCTTGTGCTCAGATCTCGATGTTGTACATGATCAATAAAGAGAATTACGGTGTTGAGTTGCAGATGTTTTGGTTAATTTTTTATCATTTTAATTTGAAGATGAAGACATTTCACTCGCTAATTATTGATAAGAAGTTTGAGTGTCCAAATTTGTTGGAAAACATCCCATGGACAAATACAGAAAAATGTATTTGATTAGGAAATAGCAAATAGCGGATTTTTGTTTTTATTCGTTTATTTTCCGTCGACTTATTTCCTCGCGTGAAGACAACCACCGACGCCAGGAAGACGACTCCACCACCTGGACCCTACATATCTAACCCACCAACACATGGGCCGGGACCAACGACTTTTCTTCCTTTCTGAAGGAAGACGTGATCAGAGATTTCCAAAAAAAAATCCCAACGGTGTCGACTAGAATTGATACCAGACTCACTGGGGTGAGAGGCAATTACGCTAACCACTACACCATTGACGCTGTCAAATAGCAGGTTGATGTTCTTGAACATTAAGATACATACTCCATAATGATTTGGAGTACTCATGATATTGTAGTAAATATCGTGTTGTTGATTAGCAAAACACTAAGGGACAAAGAGCTTTTGCAATTCATAAGTACGATGGAGGCCTCGTAAATCGTCTCGTTGATCATGCAAAACATTAAGATCTAAAGTCAAGAATAGTTTAGAGTGCCGTGGATATTCTGAGAATACTGTAATATGACTATAATTGTGCTATGATGTCCCATGGAGCTTAAGCAATCCATAAGTACGAGTCCTCGTAAATCGCCTTGTTGATCATCCAAACTCCAAGAACTGAACTCAAGAGTTGTGAGTATCGTAAATATTGTGAGAATTCTGCAATATGTCTACAACAGTGTTAAGATTTTCCTTGTAGCTTTTACAGCTAAGAAGTTTTGACAAAACACTGTAAACCTCCTTGTCGATCATGTACAACATCAACATCTGAACTCAAGGACAGTTTGGATGATCATCACTGTGTCCGTAACCATACCTGCTCAATATGTTTCCTAGTTAAAAGAGTTAATTCGGAACAAATTTGCAGAACAAAGATCCTCTGTGAGTCTAAAAGCCGAAGTTTGATAGCAAACTTACCTTAAATCTTGGGTCATATATGACCCAGTCGTATTGAATCGTTTAAACCAACAAAAACAATGCTATTGGAGCCACTTACAACTACACTCCACAAACTATTTTACTACTGGAACTTATATCAACATCAAACAAATTGAACGTTATAAGGGGCAGTCTATCATAATCGAATTGACGAAATTAGAGTCTCTTTCGTGCCTTCTGGCAACTTTATGCTTCTATTTATTTACAAGCTCATCTGTTTTGTACCAACCGAAAGAAACTTTGTCCTATACCCGATGATTTCATTATCTCCAATCCACTCAAGTAGCTGCGATACTTTATGATATAGTGGGAGGAATGTTATAATTAGAAATGACTCAATGCAGACTTCTTTCAAATTTTACAAATTGACAGGCAATCGCTGTGTAGCCACCTGGTTCCTCATAGCAAGATGCTAAGAAATGGACCGGAATTCGTATTCGATGAGCTACCGCCCCCTATTTGTATATTTTAAAGATATACTGGAATAAGTATCTCTTCTTTAAATTTTAAACCGGGTATGCCCAATTACACTTGGCTCGGACACTTGGTGCTAAATTTTTACATTTCTGTTATAGCAAGAAATTTTTATGAAGTGAAGTTTCTTGTTCTAGATTTAAAAAAATGTTCATCTTTTTTCCCTGCAGGCTACGATTCAGTTTATCTTCTTGATGTATGACACTTTTTTCGTTCTACCCAGAACACCAGTCCCCTTCCCATCAATAACACCGACGGAGACAATCTCATCTCGTCAATCACACTTTTTTTATGTACTACACAGCGTAAGAAATGTATCAATCCTCCGGGTGATCACACCCCATTTCTTCAAACATGTCATAACTGTAACAGAATACTCTGTGCTTCCATAAATTCATCCCAAGGATAGTCATCTAGCTTCTTGCACAGGGTCACGCATGTCTCAGGTAGATGAAAAAATAAATTACGTTCAAAGCTGCCGAAGACGTTCGTCTCCAGCCGTTCGCCTCAGTGTCGTATATTCAAATCAAATCACCTTTTTGCGAACTTTCCCTGGGTGAACGGTAGCGGCACCCTAAGAGCAATCATCGTTTTCGTACCCTGGGATATTGCTTATTAAGACAGTTCGTTGCGTGAGGATCCAGGAAACCGTTAGGGGTTGTCGCTTTTTTGGCCTGAAACTAGTCCATCACGCAAGGTTTTTTTTTAAGATTTCAGGCATGCCGTTGCAAGACCTTGAACCACACTACCGAATTTGCTGACAAGAAAACAGCTGCAAAATCTCCCACACGTTCCCAACGTCTCAAGCTCGAGCTCGCATAGTTTGAAATTACCTTAAGCTTCCGACCGTTCAATTTCAGAAGTTTTAAAGCTAAGCACACTTCTGAATAAAATATGAGCGGACAGATGCACGAATCTGTGAGAATTGAATCCATTATTGTTGCTACTATTCTTGAATTCAGGCGCCAGACGCTGCAGATTGTCCATATCTAGGTAGACCTGTCCGTAATATCAGTCCAGGTTTTATGAATCACGTCTTTCTCGAAGAGTTCAGATCCTTCGAACAAGTCTAGTATGAAAAGTGTACCAATCTTATTCATCCAACCGAACACAATCAAGGAAAGGTTGCCCAAAAATTAAATTTCATACCAAATCATTGCGTTTCGGGTACACAAATACTAGCCATGGAAGGAAAGGTGGTCGACACGAAAAAGGCAACGTGCACAAGAGGATCACCGGCAGACTAACAGCCATACACAGAGAAGTGAGAAAAGAAAGGCGGCATGCGACTCGCAGCACCCGGATCTAAATGAAGGAAAAATAGGGGTATAGGGGTGTAGGGAAAATATCTTCTTCCTGATTTTGGGACTCTACTCGCACACCATCACCAGCTCTGGAAGGACCTGGCGAAAAAGGACCCTACTTTGGCAGTCTGTGATTTGCTGCCGTGCGATTGACAACACTGCGCTGAGGACAGTTGGCGAACAGTTTAGGAAACGAAGATAATTGTTTTTGATACGTGGAAGTGGAAGAAGGAAATTCCATCAGCTGATAAATTGAAGCTAAGGTAAGTGCGAAGTGGCAAATCTATAAAAATCAGTAAAACCTTTTTTTTATCTCGCGTTACAAAACACCCAGAATGAGCAGACCGTGTAAATCAATAATGCTCACAAGGGTCTTGACAGTTTATTAAACCGGGTTTAGCTGGGATTGCTCTAGTGGTTTCAAATGTGCACAACACACGCTTTTCCAACATCAGCTTATCGACAACAGTTACCGAATCGAAAAACGCCCCAACGAATAAATACTCAACAGAAGAATAATCTCTATCGGAGAAATAGCCACAAACAAACGGCCAACAGCGATCACACCCTTGCAATTTTCGCCTAAACCCATAGCTCCAAAGAACACATTTCACTAACTGGACTGGCTGGTGCTACTCGATTATGTCCACTCATCGAGGAAAAACATATGGTGCTTTCACTTTCCACTGAATGCCAATGCCGGCTATGTGCCGTTGGTTGACATAGGGGTTGAACGTGATTTCACCCACCGGGCGAATCAGCAGGATGCCTTTAAGCGAGAAAAGGGCCATCGTGGCCATATGTGGCACGTGTTTTCCCCGATTCTTATCAGAAAGCAAAAATCGCAGTTTTGAACTGTTTGCTTTTTTGCCTCGTTTTCGGATTCACCTTCGACCAGTGCCAAACCGGTCGAACGTGGTTATTAAAGAGGATTGTCCTCAAATTTCTGGTTTTCCTCAATGATGCAATTATTTCGAAACCGTACGGTTTTTCTATGGCTCTTGATGCCACTCGTAGTGGCGATTAAATCATTGGTTAATCCTTTAATTGATGGCATTCGGGTAGGTTGAAATTTTTACTTGATTTGTGGTGAGGGTTACTGAAATCCCGGCCCTATAAAAATGCAGAACCTTCTGTCCGGCTAATATTATTTTGAATTTCAAAACCAGACCGAGAATCGTCAATCAAACAGGATGATCCAAAGTAGCGATGCAGCTCCCCTGCACTCAATTGATTTCAAATCCCGTCCTGAACATTCTCCCAAAATTGGAGCTCAGTTCGTTGAGAACTCGAACTGCACTGGCTCTTTGACGTTTTTATGGGAATTAGTATGGGAAAACGAATCTTTTTGTTATCATCCTCCTAGCTCTTCTGCATGCACACATACTAAAATGTTTGATATTTGAAGATCTGGAATTTTCCCAGCTACAACTTTTCTGAAGATCTCTGGTAGATTGAACATCGGCATAATTAGATATTAATTATTAAAGAAGAATATGTTCTTGAGCGACGCTCCGTCCACTACTAACCAGGCAACATCTAGTTGTACGAAGAATGCAACCGAAAACCAAGGCGACTATGTCATACAGTATTGTTGCCTTGAAAGTTTTGGATCATTAGTGTCAGTTATGAGTTAATGGCTCAGAAATCAATTCATTATGACTAATAATCTACACAGTTTGAAAGAAACATGTTATTTCCTGCGTTATCTATTACAAATAAAAGGAATGCTAGATTTGGCATTCGTTCATGGGAAATTTCTTTTAAATTTAAGCCTGAATCTAGTATGTTGTATGAAAGATTGGAAGCGATTTTGTTATTTACACTTGCTTTGGCTTACAAGCACTGAGAAAAAAGATTGGTAAACGCAAACATATTCTAGTTTCATTTAACCGGAATTTCACGTTAAATTGGGCTCAAACATCATAGTAGTTTGATTTGACTACCTATGGTGGTTAAAACAAACTAAAATTTTGAGTAATTGTTTCGGGAATTGAACAGTTAAGTTCAACTGACATCCGTTTGAATTTACCATTATGTTGGTTCATTCATTATGACAGCTACGGAAGCAAACAGATTTGTTGGTTGATTCTACTAACGCTTATGGTTTGTTTCAAACACATTTTGAAATGATTTAAACTGAACTGCTGTTTAAAACAAACAAACGAAAACGGTTGAAACAACAAACAGTTCCGTTCACAATCACCTACATTTTTTCTGTAATTTCTAGAATATTTATTTGACTAAAATTCATACAAAACATTAGAAAAGTGCACAATTACATTTATAGACTTCTCTCGGCTAAGAGAAATCTACAAATGTTAATGCGAGGCTTTCAACTATATTTAGGTTTTATCAAAATAAAATTTTGTTTATTTCAACATTTTTAATTAATCACAATTAATAAATTAATTTCACACACTACCGCAATCGTCAACGCCAATCCAACTCCCTGATCTTTCGGAAAGTCCCGAACCGCAGCCAACATCTAAAATGAAGCTCTTTTCATCCTCTGGCAGGGCGAGCAACTCTATTGCTCGTTCGCACATCTGTACCAGAATGTCGATGATCCGGCTGTTGTTTGTGCTGCGGGCTTCATCTTCGTTATAGAACTGATCTAGAAAACAGGTTTATTATTTTTGGGCTTAACGGTTACCTTACCGGAACTTAACGATTTCAGGAGAACCAGATGCTCTGGCCTTTAAGCCATTACTTTTTATTGGATTAATTACGGTAGAATAATAGTAAATTAAGTAATATCTTCAGAATGAACTAAACTATTTTTTATGCTAAATTTTGAGCGAAACATCTCCTTCTAAAAGGTCGGGGGAAAAAAAAAAAAATTTGTTTCGGAAAGAATGTGGGGAATTGGGAGATGAAAATTTGGGAAAAGTGGATGAAGGGAGAAGGAGAAAAAAAAAAAATATATTGTAATGTGTAGTGTTATATGTGTGGTGGGGGGGGTGGATGGGGGAAGATAATTTTTTCAAAAAATCTGAATTTTCAATGTGATGTAAATATCAGAGCATGTGAAATCGTATTTCATTCCACACAAAGCAGTGACTTGCATGAAATAGTTCTAACAAAGATGAGCTTTTGCATACAACATTATCGATAATGTATGGAATGTCCCAGAACATTACACGATTTATAATTTAAATGTGTATGTTTTGTGACGCTCCATTTATGTGCATGATAATGAACAGAAATTCACACTACTTTTTCGAGCTGTGTATGCTGAAGAGGTAGGGGGGTGAGTGGAAGGTCTTTTGTTTTTCTATTGTGGTTCTTATATTTGGGCCAACGGGCTTGAATTTTTATATAATAAACAAGGCAGGATACGAGCGGAACGAACCACACTCAGCTAGTAAAATCATTTTGTGTTATTTTTGTTATTATTTTTTTTTTTTGTTGTTTATTTTGTTGTTTAGTTTGTATATTATAGTGTTTTTTTGTTGATTTTTTTTGTTTTTTTTGTGTGTGTGTGGTTGTTGTTGGGTGTTGGGGGGGGGGGCGGGGGGGGGGGGGGGGGACTTGGTGTCGGGGTCGGATGTTTTTCCCTCACGTCCTACGCCAAATAGAGTGACCCGGCGCCAAAAGTGCCGTTCGTTGATGAGAAAATCCATGGACGAAGGTCCGAAAAAAGGGAAATAGACCCAAACAAGAAAAAGAATCCCAGAACCTGGCACGGATGCGGATCCACGGGGAGGCCCTTATCTCGGAGACCGAAGAGTCTAAGTACGCCGAGGTACGGAGTATTCACCGTACCCGCACAGGCGAGATGATCATGGAGCTTAAGAAAGACATGAAAATAAAGGGCTCAGCTTACAAAAAGCTGGCTGAACAAGCCTTAGAAGCAAGAGTGGAGGTGCGTGCTCTAGCCACGCAAGTGACTCTCCAGTGTAAGAACCTGCTGGTGATCACGGAGGCTAGAGAAATCTCCACGGCCATGAAAACTCAGTGTGGGGTCGAGGTTGACGATAACTGAAGTTTTATTTTATCATCACTGCACAGTGGTCCAGAATGCAAATTTAGCTGGAAAGATACGTTTTCAGCCTAAGTTTGAAGTTTTGAGTTTTTTACGATTTTCTCATAAAACTACGCCCTTTTCAAATATGTTTTACTCAATTTAAAAAAATAACCTAACTCCAGTTTTCAATTATAATATGCAATAATATAAAAACTTTCAAATTCAGTTGAGATTTTTTTTTGTCTGCCCCAATCAAAGAGATCACAATTTTAAAAAGTACTATTTTTTTACAAAAACCATAGTAACTTTTGTTTGACATACGAGAGCGACAATTTCAGTTCATCAAAAGTTGTATCTTTTATTGTTCTAAAATCAATGGGAAAAAAATTTGAAATAAAAAAGTGAGAGCAAAACAACTGATTTTTATAGGGACACCCTAAACTACGTAGAAAAAATTGCTCTAATTCGGTCATTTCAAAAGCTACAGAAAAAAGTTGCTTAAAATTTTCTCATCTAAGGCCTGTACTCGAAAAAAATGCACCAGACAAAAGTGTTCGCCAAAAATTTATTTTAAGTCGGATTTTCTTGAAACTTTCAGAGAACGAACTAAAAAATATGGATTATGTTTCGGCATAATTATTTTATTCAATTTCCTTTCTATCGCTGAAAGCCCGAACCTTTCCCTTAAGACCCCTCATTACATTTTGTGCAATGGTGGAGCCGACCTTTTTTTGGCCGCCGTGTTTTGTTGATCACGCCGGTTCGATGCCGTGCGGACCTTGAATACACGAAGCCCATCTCGTTTCATGGTTTGCTGAACAAACCTGGCGGAACACTTTGCCTTCAGAGCCGCGGCGCGAATCGAAAGGTACGGATTACACTTGAAATAATCCAACACCTTCCGGGCCTTCACAGGGTCAGCTATCTTCGATTTTCTTTCTCTTCCAGCCCGCCGCTTGGTCGCCTGGGACTCTTTAAATGATTTTACCACGCGAGACACAGTTGTATGGGTGATTCCCAGTTGTCTTCCGATCCATCTCATGGTTGCAGTCGGATTTTCCATGACGGCGCGCAAAACTCTCCGGTGATTTTCTTCTTGTTTCGATGACATCTCAATATCCACTGAACCGATTGTTAATTCTGCACATGTAAACAATTCACTCCAAACTAGTTATACCCAGATTTTCATCAATTTTTACCCACGGACAAAAAAGTTACACACGGATAAAAATGGTGCATTTTTTACAAGTACAGGCCTTACAACTTTTCTCAAGAACATATGCCTTTATTTCTGCATATAAAAAAGTTAGATTTCCGATTTCTCTGAAAACAAGGACCACCCTAGTTTTCATTCATACCAAAAGAAGGGCCTTATTATTAAAAACAACTTTGTAGAAAACAATTTTGCTCCAAAACTTCAAACTTAGGTTGAAAACGTAGCTTTCCAGCAAAATTCGCATTCTGGGCCACTATGCACTGTAAAACATTGAGTAGATTAGTACAAGCATACCGCGAAATAAAGTAAATTTATTTTTCGACCTCTAACGTACATTGCTCAAGAATGAGAGCTATACAAATCATTGCAACCAATAGATTGGTCAGTCAAGTCAGTTCAGTATTTGGTTCCTGTAAATTTGAAAGAGGGTGTAAATTGAAGTCTTAATAGACACTTCGTTTGGGTGCATCAAAAAAGGCCAAATTTTATATAAAATTTTCTTATTGTGCACGCATAAAATTTAATAGAGTGTTTCATAAAATGAATTTTAAAATTCATATTGGAACTCAGTTTGCTGTCATCTTAATGCATTGATGAGAATTCTAGCAAAAACTGTAAACGATACCTAGAACTCTCTTTCAATCTCAAGAGTTCTATTAAAAACTATAAATTTAAAACAGTTGTCGTTTTTTGAGAAATTCAGCCTTATTCTGCACGGCGAGTAAGATAAGACGACACGTTTTCACCTACGAGGTGAGAATTGTGACTTTGGATGAAAAGCTTCTCCGTGCACATCAAATGGAAAGTCATCTCAACCGAAGTGACAATTGTCACCTCATAGGTGACATCGAGTAATCTCTAGTGATGTAAATACTCAGTTCGAATCAGTTGGGTTAATTTATCAGTAACTTGAAGCTGAAGTTGCAATCAGAGTTGCATTCTGTAAGAACGCCTGAATTCATTCGTTAAAAGCAACTAATGATGATCAAGGTCAGCGGCGCTCCATCGACAATCAGGTCACTATGACATTCACGAATGTCAAATGCGCTTGATATGCAGATGTTACTGCTTCGTTTGCCTGAACGAGTGTATTAGTACTTGAACCACTCAGCATCCCTCTGATGTAGCTTACTTTGTTCACACAAATTGGATTGCGAAGGCTTCGTTATTATTTTTTCTGTAGTTTCGCTTTTTGTGATAACCCCACTTGGAATGCCATGGTACTTTGTGGTTGTTCTTTTGATACTCGATAGTGAGGCTCACGTTTTGATTGTTGGCAACGACTGTCACAATGTGAGTATCGTTTGCATGGTTCTCCATAATAATTGTATCTGGTCATTTTATCTCCATGATAATCGTATCCACACATGATAATCGTATCTGGTATCGTTTGTAAATTGATATGCTGATGATTTTCGTGTGCCTATCGTGAAATTTTTAACTGCATTTCAGAATATGATGCATAATGAAACCGTAGTGCTTGATGCTTTCTTGAATAGTGCGGTGCTCTAACTGAAATACACAAGGCTTTACAGAGTGTATTAACCGTAAAATTCAAACGATGTTCAATTTTCAATGTCAACTGAACATTGCGATGAATATACGCCATCACGCCAGAGATGTTAGCGTGGACACCGTACATTTTTAGATAAATTAGTGGAACTAATAAAACACAACAATTTTATCATACATCAAACTTGAAAAAAAACAGCTTTTGAAACGATTTATCGGAAATTATCTCGTTGTTATCGAAATGAGTTGAAATGATTGTTTATAGCATTGGTGGTTTCACACGTCGTGCAGAATAAGGCTGATTATATTGGTTTTATTGCAATCTTGTAAAACATCATTTGGACATGTATTGCTCCAAACATGATTTTAGACAACAGAGTGAGTACCGGAATTTTAGTTTTTGATTCGACTCGCCATCCTGCAACTAAGGTTTTTTGGAGAATCTTTTAACAAATAAAGAAAACATCTAAATGAAATCTTATGAAGTGATTATCCCAAGATATTAACTTATTTTACCTCGTCAGTACACAGAAGTTGTCTCTTTTCCATTCGATCCATGGATGCACATCACCAGCCCCGCAGTTTGCGAAAGGGCCGCAGGTAGCCTTCTACTTGAATCCAACATGCTCTTTGTGCGCCTCTTCTTTTTTGTGCCTTTTAGTGTTCGTTACCGAGAATCATTTTAACTGCGCTGTCGTCCGTACATTCTTCAACATACGCGGCCCATCGTTATCGACCGATTTTAGCGCTGTGAACGATCTAGGTTCTCTCAGCAACTGATTCAATTTTTGGTTCATTCGCCTCCTCCACGTTGCGTCTTCCATCTGCACTCCACCGTAGATCGTACGCAACGCCGTCCGTTCAAAGACACCAAAGGCGCGTTAGTCCTCCACGGCCGTAGATGACTGCCGTTCTAATAAGTTTCTTGTAGAGGTCAACTTTGTAACTCGGTGAATTTTATTCCATCTGAGAGTTCTTTGCAGTCAAAAGTAGGCACGACTGACAGCCATAATGTGCCTTTGTATCTCTCTGCTGGTGTTGTTATCGGTGGTCACCAAATGCGGCCAGATACACGAATTCGTCTACCACTCCGATTCATCACCATCTGAACACGTAGTGGGAGGTTATCATTGTCTTCTTGTGAGCCTCTTCCCCTTGTGTATTTTGTCTGTAACGCTTTAACGCTTTGACATGCCCAATCCTACTTGCTTCAACCTTAAGTCTGATACTTTTCCTCCATCATCTCAAAGTTGCAAACTACGATATCAACGACGTCGGCGAAGCCAAAAAGTTGGACGCTCTTCCTGAAGATCGCTTTGTCGCTATTGTTGTGCTACCAATGGCGGTTCGAATGTCTCTGCAGCCATCTTCAAGAGTAACTGCACCAATCTGCTCGTCCATTGGTAGCGTGGGTTCAATTGTTGCACGTATTCTTGGGCAACTCCGGTTTCTCGAAGTAGCTCAATGTTAGGCCACGGCGTCCAAATTTGACCCATGTTGTACACCGTCGAGAGTTTTGAGCGCATACATACGTGAGGAGCCATCATACACTTGCTCTAGCTGCGCGTAGAACGCTTCTTTTTCATCATCGGGTCTCCCTTCGTGTGGGCAGTGTACGTTTATAATGGCCTAGTTAAAGATACGGTTCTTGATCCTCAGCTTGCACATTCTCGCATTGATCGGAAACGATCCAATCACGTGTCCATAGATTTTGCCCAGCACTACAAAGCTGGTGCCCAACTCGTTTGTAATACCACAGTTCTGGTAAAAAGTAGCCGCTAGATGCCCGCTATTCCATACCTTCTGTTATGTCCAGCCAAGTTCCTGCAGTGCAACGACTTCAAAGTTACGTATTTGAAGCTCGCCGTAGATTATCCTATCGCAACCCGGGAAGCAGAGCGATTCGCAGTTCCATGTTCCGAATTTCCAATCGTAGTCATTATTACGTCGCATAGGTCTTTGCCAACTGTTTCGGCCATACTTTTCATTTTTAAGGGCGGTTTGTTGGGCCTTCCCCAACCTCCTGTCTCACCGGAGGACCATCGTGCTGTTAAGGGTCAAAAAAAAATAAAACCTTATAAAGACAGGAGAGAAAGCTGGCACGAGGACGATGATTAGCCGCTCCTCACATGAAGAACAGTCACTGTTTTGAGCCGCCTCTGACATGGAGAACGAACGCTCAAATAGGCTGCACCCTTCGAAGAGCCCTCCTTTCCCTGCCAGCATATGTATCACCAAGGTCCCACCGGGGTTGATTACCTAATCTTTCCTTTGGTTACTCATACCCCAGTTGCCAACCCGGGAAGTAGGGATAGGAGTTACTAGACAAGGCTAGGGATCACAGTAGGACCCATTTTACACCAGCAGGTACGCGAGCAACGCATTGTCCAGTCATTTGCCAACCAAAGAAAGATCGCGATGTCTACAAATCTTCTTCTTCTTTTTCTTCTTAACGTTTTCAAGCTTATTGCTTTCACAATTAGCTTATCGCTTGCTTCCAACTTCGTGTTCTAAATGCACTTCCACAGTAATTAGTTGAGAGCTTTCGATGCCAGTTACCATTTTTGTATAAATATGATTGTGTGGCAAGTACAATCATACCCTATGCCCAGCGAGTCGAGAAATTTTTCTTAACGAAAAATTCCTAGACCAGACCGGGAATTGAACCCAGCCACCTCCAGCATGGTGTTGCTTTGTAGCCGCGCCTTTTACCGACTGAGCTAAGGGAGGCCCTACAGGTCTACAAATGAATATTGATGAACTGAGGTGACAGAAAGCCGCCAAATTTTCCGATACACAAAGTTTTAGAACGCGTTAAATTTTTGTTTTGAAATTGCAACATAAAATATAAAGTATTCGTTTACTCAGAATGAACATTGATGAATTGAACGGAAACTATTCAAAGAGCTTCGCATATTTTGTTACGAAAAAAAATGATACGTCTCTCTGGCGGTTGCATGAATGATAGACGGATCTGCTTTATCGACTTCAAATGTAATTCGAAAAAAAGTGCTACTCTGAGGATACGTTCTTTTTTTATGTTTCTAACTTTGTTTTTGATCCGGTGCTACTGAGAAGAGCTTTATTGAATGTGTGGTTGAACTCACTAGGCAATGGTGACTGAGAAGTTTCGTGATCAATAAAAATAAACTCACTACTTTCGACCCGAAACGTGTGACAGTTTTATGATTATTTCAGGGTAAACCTCAGCAGCAATTCCAACGTGTACGGGTACGATAGAGGAGGGGTAGCGATTGGCTGGTCCTCGTGATATTTGTTTCGTGCATTAAACAAAAATGCGTTATTATGCCATTTTGTCAAATGGCAAGCAACATGAATGTTTCTTACTATCTACAAGAAATTTGTTCTTTGCGCCAAATCCATGTGGAATGACTTCAGATCCCCGGGGCCCTATTCCAAGCACGGGATAAACATTAACATACAATGCTCATTTTTTGCATTACGATTCTGCACTAGATGAAACAGTGTTCGTTTACTCCGTGCTTAGAATATATGTAAATGTAAATGTAAATTTCTGTTCAATATCATGCACATAAATGGAGCGTCACAAAAGTTACAAATTAACATTATGAATCATGCATACCCAACAAACATCGGTGTTGAATTAGAGCTTGTCAAACAAATTTGGAGAAGTTATTCAGCTATTCTGAATGGGTAGTTCTGGGACATTCCATAAATTGGCGATAATGTTGTATACAAAAACTCATCTTTATTACAACTATTTCATGCAAGTTGCTGCTTCGTGTGAAAGAAATACAATTTTACATGCTCGGATATTTACATTACAATAAAAATTCAGATTTTCCTTCTGTGTAGGGTCCCGGGGAGCTGAAGCTGTTTCCTACCCTATTTATGAAAAAAATATGTTCAGTGTAGTGTTGATTCGATCCTAAGCAAACGACTGGTTCAAGCTTTTGCTCGGTATATTGTAAACGGAGGATGTCCCACGAGCGATAGCTAGTGGGACGGCAAGCTTCTGCCCGGTTAATGTAATCATAATTTTCTTGGAAAACAAGGAAAATTCGGACCAAAACTTCACTTTTTCACTTCTTTTTAAATTAAAAAAAAAACTGCAAAACTTTTTAAAGCTATCACTAGAGCACTCGAGTGGATTCCTTTTAATCCCAATAAAATTTCCTGTAATGAATGGATCATATGAACACAGAAAAAAAATAATTAATTTTGACAAGCGCGTTAAATTTCCCCTCGGAGGCGTAAACACCGAAATTGTTTGCAATCTTTCATGCACCATACAACAATGTTTACAATCTTTCATACAATAGGCTAGATCAAGCGTTATCTGGCTAAAATTTACATTGAAATTTCCCATTATTTTCTGACAAGTCTAACATTCCCTTTATGTGCATTTGATAACGCAGAAAATTCAATTTTTGTTTTTATCTGTGCATATATTTTAAAGCACAAAGGATACAAACTATGGATCAATTTTGTTAGTTTATAGAATTTTAGTTATTAAGCCTCTTCCAAAGAATTTGCATGGTGTCTATGGTGAATTCGTACAATTTTATGTAAATTTTAAAATGTTTGGATATTTCATTGCTACATTTTATATAAAGTATGGATCACATCGATGAATTCTAAGGATCATTATAATTTTTTTTATGGATTTCCTATAAAATAATCCTCAATATGTCATGCCGTTTTTTACACATTTGACTGTTTTATTATATGATTTGGTGATTGAATTCTGGCCCATAAAGTAAGGACGCACCCAATTTTCGGTAAAAGTACTACACAAGTGTTGGAAATTCAATTTTTATTAGATATAGTCTTAGAATTGATGTAGCACGTCAGGTTAGTGTTCTCAATATTTGCAATCTAGCGATTGTATGCTAACTGGCGCACCTTCTTGCGAATGTTCTTCATAAGATTCAGCACAGACCTCTTAGCGATAAGTTTTGACACTTTCTTCCAATGTTTTACAAACTGTTGAATGGTATCTGCTGCCGAAACATGTTTTCTTGGATGTGCCTTCGTCAATGCCCAAAATTCTTCCATTGGTCAAATTTGTGGCAAACATGTCCTTTGGAACGAATGAAACATTCTTGGTGGTATACCATTCTACCGTTGATTTCGAGTAATGGCAAGACGCAAAATCTGATCAGAAGACAACAGGATCCTTGTGGCTTCAAATCATGGGTAGAAGTAGTTTTTGTAAGCACTCTTTGATGTATATTTCACTGTTTATCGAAGCAGTTGTGATGAAGGGGGACATTGCGAAATCTTACCACCAATAGCTTGTCAGACCATATGTAAAAGGATGGAGGATAAAAAAAGGGAAATATATGAAAGTATGGGCCTGAGATTTCCAAAAACGTGTCTACGTAGATTATGAACAAGCCTTACTAAACTTTTTGACTTGAATGGATGTCTCAGACTGGTTCAATACTTCGCTTTCACGCACCATATAATATTGTGGCCCCGGCAATGATTTATAGTCGAATTTCACGTAGGTTTCGTCATCCGTGATTATACAATTCGGATTCCCAGCTAGCATCGTATCGTACAACTAACGCACTCTGGGCCTGATCGATGCTTCTTGTTTGGGACTCATTTTCGACTGCTTCTGCTTCTTAGGGCATCTTCAACGGTGATCTATTTTTGGAACAACTTTATACTTGATTTGCATCGACAAAACTTGAATAGAACCAGCTAAAATAGAACAACTTTGCGTTCCCCGCACCGGTGTTATATTTCACAACAACTGTCATCCTGTCAATCATTCAACATCAGAGATCAGAAGATTTTTTAATCAAAGATCGCAGATTTTTCGCAAACATTAATTTGATCAAATATGTTTTACTGCCAGAAGGGCGTCGTTAGCAGACGACAAGGAATACTTGCTCTTTTGTTTGCCTGAAAGTTTAATAAAACCTCGGAAATGCTATTTATTTAACATAAATTCCACCAACTTATTAAAAGCTTAGCAAATCGACCAACTTCCCAGACTTTTTACAATTTCTCGTAAATTATCAATATATTTGTGATATTCTGCTTTTTATCATGAAAGATGTACCAACTGAGAGTCCAAATAACTTCTGAGAAGCTTAATCTTATTCTCAAAGTTCCGGTTATTTACAGAAAGTTGTTTCTACTCCATGGACGATCAGAAAACTTTTTGGAAGTTCAACCAAGTTTCCAGAAACGTTCTCTGAAGTTCCACCACTTCTCTTCTCAAAACAAAGTGAGCAAACTTCATGATTATCTTGAAACTTCCAATAAGTTTATTCAACTTCCGAAAAACTTAATCAACTTTTGTCAAGTTCATTATATTTCCACCCAATCTTCATAGATACTCCGAAGTTCATAGTAATTCAGAAAATAATTTTCAAAGAGTTCGTTTACTTTCCAGAAGCTTATATAAGTTCTGAGCAATCCATGTAACTGTCGAGACTGTTTAAAAGCTGTAGAATCTGCAATTTAATGATATGATATTTAAAAACGATTCCCGGAAAAAATCAAAGAGTTTTGGAACTTTCCCTCCACTAAATACAAATTAAATCTATCATCAGGATATCATCGGATTTCTCCAGAAAGCTTATGAAAACTGCTATAGTAAAATGTATCCCCTCCCCCAGAAGATAAGCCTGAATACCCTGATGCCCAGTAAACCTGTCGATAGTTTCTATTTAAAAGGCTTTTCTAAAATGTATCTGTATGAGCTATTTACGAGTGCTAGTCATGACCAATCCATCAATGAACCAATTGTTCACTTTGAAGACTTCATTACTTTTCGTTTCCATACAATCTAAATACTATTCGTTAGTCGTAAAATCCACACTAGTCACACTTCCGGGAGCCTCTTCATTTCGAACTAGTCAGCGTTTCCCGGAAAATGCAGTGGCTGTAAAAAAAACTTAGAGAACCATCGGTTGTTCGAGAATGAAACGAAAAGCAAATAGCTAGTACAGGAGCAACTTGAGGTGATTATCAGCATCCGAGGCGAGAAACACCACTTTCTGTCTGGCGCCAGCATTACCCGCACCAAATACGGCCACTTTTCGGCTCATAAATATACCTCAGCAAGCCTCAATGCTTTTCCGGAACGCCGGAACAATATCTGCAACAACTAAAAAATAACAGACATTCGGTCCATCGGTCTGCATTTAAAGTTTTTTTTTTGGTTTGCGAGAGGGATGGCGTCAGTAAACAACACAAGATTATAAACATGAATTTTTGTTATGTAAAAGCTGAAGTTTTACTCATTAATTGGTATTATCAAGTAGCGTGTAGTGTTTTGGAACGGTATTTTTCTTGTTTTTCAAATAAATCCAAACCACGATTTGGACCGCCGTTGAAGATGCCCTTATAAGTTGAAAGAATCAAACGTTCTTTGACACGATGAACATTAGACTTCGAAGTGCCAACTTTTGTTGGCCACATCCCGCTCTGGATCCTCCTTTTTGTGCTCGAATGCCTTCATATGCCAAACGAGGGTTAGCAGAGCAATTTTTTCGATCCGAATTCGGTTCATCCTCAAACGTGTTACCCACACTGCACGTCTTGATCGCTGTTCTCACGGCTTTTTCACATACTCCTTGCATTTTTGCCAACTTGCTCAGTGGCATTCCGGGTTCTGTACAACATTTGTGCACAATATTTCAACGAAAAGATTAAGTCGCTACACAAGTGCTGAGAGATAAAGGTTAAAAATAGTATGCAGCCATAAAAAAGAACAAGTTATCAATTAATGCGAAAAAGCATTGGTCTTTAAATCAAGTGCACAGTCATATAAATCTGTCAGGAAACGGATCAGGCAGATGCTGAAAAGCAATATATTAAAAATAAACTTACAAACGAATCAAACCAGAAAATCGACCTTCGATTACGATGTAGTATTAACCATCCAACCAATCAGATATTTCCTGACAAACTGCATTCTGAGCGTAACAGGAAATGCAACTGAAACTTGTTAATTAAAGCCCAAGGATAGCCATTTCAGCTGATAATCATGTAAATCACGCGATCAAGTTGACGAACGGTCTAATTTATCAGCCATCATATAACGGACAGCACGCCGAGCTAATTTGTGACAAATTACCAGCTGCACATGTAGAACATGTGCAAATGGGTACTTCCATTAGAGGAACACCCAATCATTTGCTCGAGTGCCACAATCACGGAATTCGAAACACTCTAGCTAATTCAGCGTCGGCCACCCCACGTAGGAGCCATGTTTCCGGACAAGGTAACCACTTACTAATTTCAGGTCATGATTAATTTCCGAAAACAAGTCCACAAGGGGAACAAATTCAGTTTGTAATCAACAAACGGGTCAAATTAAAAGTGATTTTATACCGAATAAAATTTTATCTTAATTGATCGAAAAACGGAGAGGTGAATTTTATTCATCGCTCCACACGCACAAGCACACACTGTGGATTGAGTTATTTGTTGTTGGTGCTGAATCAGTATAGATGTATCACCATATGCCACACTGAAGACATATGTGTCCACTTGGACCGGCCACCCAGTGAGGGTATTTCGGTGGTTGTGTGAATGCCAGCCGTTCGTTCCTATCAGGCTCAATTTATCAGAAAATGTTAAAACAATTGAGAAGCTATAAAAATTTAAATTATTTTAAATAACAAAAGTCCTCCAGAGAGGACGACAATTTAATTCAGACATGCTACATTTACATGTGGCAAAAAATATGTAAATTGGACCCTTGCTTCCAACAAAGTGCTATTCTGGAGAAGCCATATTTCATTCGGTTGTCCCGCGTCCGGTAGTTTCCAGGGGTCAGCGTTCAATGATAACCTCTACGCCTTTTTGTACATCATAGCGCACATATGACCACAAATGCTCCCTAGGCCCGACACACAGGGTGAATGGATATAAAAGAGTTAGATCATAAAGCTCTCAACGAATTAAACAAAACAAAAACGGCAGTAGGTCGAAGATCCTTCTGGCAGGCTCCCCCATTTTCATCATCAGGGATATGTAGTAGTGTCGTATGAATAACACACTGACGTTATCGTCTCAAAGAGATCTTAATTTATGCAGGCATAACGCGCTCCATGAATATAGTCTCTATGCTTTGAACGTCCCGCTTTATTGTTTGCTATTATGCTCTCTACTCTATCGAGACCATCGACACATCTACAAGGAACAAAAGTATTGTTTTTGCTGTCAAGCGTTGAAGATCAAAAGCATCATGGGTTAATGTCAGTTCACAGCTAGGTTATTAAGCCAAGGATAAGGATAATGGTGTACAAGAAAACGTTTAATATTTCAATGCTGATTCAGATCGTATCTACAACATTAAGTCGAGCCTACACTCTTGCGTTTTTAGCGCTTCAACAAGCTTCAGTTGAGTAATTTTTAAACAAAGCCTTCGAACTGCAATCGCATCTAAAGGACGACTACTGTAGTTTGCATGCACTGTGCGCGAACTTTGAAATTCATGAGATTATTCTGACCCAGCGAGAAGCGGAAGACTTTGAAACTGTTGGTTGCCACATATGACAAATCTTCACTATGTTTGTTCTCCAATGAAGAAAAGATCATCCAAATTTCAATTTCGTAGAGGGAATAACTGAAATTCGCGCCAAAAAAATGCTATCCCGACGCTAAATAATTGCCCTGTTAACTGATGTTTCGAACAGATAAACTTTGACAAAACTGGAAAGGTGCAAACTACAAACAAAATGCGAGACCGTTCAATCCTGCACACTTTCTCAACCACAATCCAAAGCAAAGGTGTCCCATTGCACACCTCATTTTTTTCCAAAAAATCCCAATCCAAATACTATCTTCTTCCCATCTTTCAATCTATTGTGCAGACTATCTCCCGATCATTTTTGCAAACTTTTCCCAGGAAACATTTGCCATTAACGATTTGTTTGCTGTCAAGGCCTAAGGGTAAGCACTTTCTTCCTCACACAACTCTCGTCGTTCCTTATGCAACCCCTTAAAGAGAGAATTTCAAATTTCGTTCCACATTTGGGATATTTTTGCAAACCACATATATGTACATTGCAGCCTTCTTTGTGTTTCCATGTTTTCCTTCTTCATGTGGATTTCACTTTTGGAAAACCATTCCAAAATTTATCGGTTATTTGTTTATTCTCATGTAGCGCCCCTTTGACTGCTAATAGAGCAGAACCCTTTGCGGGAAAGTTTTCCGCAAAGTTATCGAAGCAAATCGATGAGCCTTTCCCGAGGGAAAGTTAGGCAATGGCATACTTGGCATACGTGAAAGGGTGAGCAAACTGGTTCAATTTTATCAGTTCGTGCTTTCTTTTTCACTTTTATAGGCGATGACCGGTCGATACGCGATTGGGTGCCGGAATTTAGCTCACATTCTCTATTTACTACGGCACTATCTATAGTAAGGACTATCAACTAAGCAAAACGTTATTACAGAAACGGGTTTTCGAATCCGCAGTTTTAACTAATTAATCAATTTTCCACTGCCAGTAAGACTGAAAACACATACTGGAAATCCATATGATAAATTATTCGAATCATATCTATAAAACGTCCTAAAATCCTCTAAGACTTATTCTTTGCCAAAGATATCAACAAATCAATCAACACACAAACAAAAATTGAAAATCAATTAATCAAGAACGTTGCAGCAGAATTTTATCATTCAAAAATTGAATTGTCTACTATTGAATAATGCTGCCTCGAAGTTCTCCATCGATGATAAATGAATGACGGGTTCAACTTTGACTTAATAGAAATGTTACCAGTTGCGCTACGTTTATTCGAAGAGAGGGGTGAAATGACATTATGCAAAATGAAATATAAACCCTGGATTGGTTTAATGTACGTGAAAAAAAAAGATAATTCAACGGAAGAAATTTTCCTTGAATCCTTCATTTATTATCAGGCCAAATCCGGGATGGCCTCTGGTCTCCATTCTAATCGGCCAATGGCTGCAATTCACCAGCCTCGCAGTCGCGAAGGGTCCGCAAGACGCCTTCTACTCAATCTATCCACCTAGCTCGTTGCGCGCCTCGTCTTCTTGTGCCTGTCGGATCTTCATCGAGAATCATTTCAACTGGGCTATCGTCCGACATTCTTACGACATGCCTAGCCCACCGTAGTCAACCGATTCTAGCGGTGTGGTAGGTTCTCCCAGCAACTGTGCAACTCGTGGTTCATTTGCCTCCTCCACGTTCCGTCTTCCATCTGCACTCCACCGTAGATCGTACACAACAGCTTCCTTTCAAAGAAACCAAGGGCGCGGTGGTCCTCCACGTGTAATGTCCATGTTTTGAGGCCATATACGACTACCAGTCTAATTGACATGCTTAAAAAGTTTGTCGACAAGTTTGAATATTTTTCGCGAGTGATAACCAAATTGGAGAAAAACACCTGTGCAATAGATTCCGGTCAGCTAAAGACGAATGTTGTGTATCTTGGGATCACGCCGTGTTCGTAATTTAAAAAAAATTGTTACAACTTTTGGCTTTTTGAAATTGAAATCAAGTGAGCACAAGTCCAAAATGAAAATTTTGTGCTGCGATTTTCAGTTGCAAAAGTTGTATTCGAAAATCGCTAGATCATTATTTTGTATTTTGGATTTGAAATGTTTTAATTGTGCCAAACTGGACTCGCGTTATAGCTCTGGCATCGTTTGGAGGACATTTTTGCATAAATGGTACAATTTTTGGAACGGTCTAGCACGCGCGGGAGTATACCGTTTGGGCATGAACTAATACCGGATTAAAGCGCAGAATGTTGTGGACGTTGGAGTTACAAAAATCGGTTATGGTTCAGAGGTGGAAAACCTTGTTGACCGCGAGCAATGCAATATGGGGCAAGCATGGCGGGTCTAGATGGGCATCATTTAGATAACCCGGATACCTTGGAGGAAGCAGAACGATAACCAGTCGGACTCCGCGAAGAACAATTGAGAGGTGGTAAGTGCTCTCAAAAACGTGGAGCGAAACAGGTAATTGTAAGCCATTTTGTTCCTGTATCACTTTATTTTTAACCTACATAAAATATAATCTCAACTTATTATGAATAATACATACATGATCACATCACTTATCAAGGTTAATCCTGATCCATTGAGCCCTACCCTACTAACATAGAAAAACCTTCTTCCTGTGACCTTTGTGGGGGGATGCAGAGGTAAACACGGTCCCTAAACAGCAAAGGTAATGTGGCCGGTGCCGTTATTGATTATTAAAGAAATTGAGTCACTGAAACGTGTACAGTGAGAATGGTCGGTACTCCCAGCCCCCAGCGCATATAAGACTACCAGTCTAATTAATATCTTAAAGAAGATCAACTTTGTAGTTCGGTGAGCTTTGTTCGATCATAAAGTGTGGCCCAGTTAGAATTGGAACATAGACTATTGCGCATATTTCGGATATACATTAACAAAATAGTATTCTATTTTAACTAAAATGTTAGATTTTATGTGAACTTTAGAGAGAAAATACACAAAAAAATAATCATCTCGATTTCGAAGAAATTTGCGGACTTTTCCCGGAATACGTTTCATCAACCGGCGCACATTATTCTCATCCATCGGTTTGGCAATCTTATTCCACTTGGTTCTCAATTCATTGATGCTTTTGACGACACTGCCATTCACCTTCTGCTTCCTCTTCATAATAGCCCAACATCTCTCTATCGGTCTGAGCTGGGGACAGTTTGGTGGGTTGAGTACTTTCGGTATAAACTGAATCCCGTTGGTTTCATACCACTGTAGCACTGTTTTACTGTAATGACAGATTGCATGATCTGGCCAAATCATGACAGGTTCATTGTAGGATCTGTTGAATGGCAATATTCGCTTTTGGAGATATTCCGTGATGAAAACCTTGGTCTTCCTACCGCAGCTAAAGATGCCTTGCCAAATCATGTTACAAAGTTACAGAAGGTTGAATATGACGGTTTATAGAAGCAAAATTTTGCTCGGCTTTTTTTTGCTACTGAGTGTATAAGAAACGCAAGGGGGGGTACGCTAACATCACGGGGTAACGGAGGCTACAACGAAAAAGAGGCTGGACACAGCCAAGTTCATGTTTTCTGATGAGAAACTGTTTGTCTTGTAACAGCTGCACAATGTTCAAAATGATCGCCTGTGAGCGCCAACGTTGGTCAGTATCCCCCGTCCCACATAAACATCCCGCAGTTCCAGATCGCCGCGTCGGTGATGGTTTGGGGAGACGTATCCAGGCGTGAGAAGCTTCCACTGGTGTTTATCCAGAAAAACGTGAAAATCAGAGAAGGTTGTGGCCCCGGCACTTCGAGACATCTACAGGAAGAATCATTACGTCTTTCAACAGGACGGTGCACCGGCCCACACGGTGAATATCGTCCAAGCGTGGTGTCGGGAGAATTTGACTGAGCACTAGATAAGACTTTGTGGCCTCCCAGCTACCCGGACCTTAATCCCCTGGACTTTTATGCATGGTCGTACATGCTGGCCAAGCAGAACGAACATCAAGGGAGCACTTTGGACCAATTTAAGAAGCTCAGTTCCAAGATCTGGGACGAGATGCCGATGGACCAAGGTGCGTGCCACGTGCAATTTTCATGAGAATCGTCTCAAGCTCCTCAGACAGCACAAGGGGGGAGGGGGGTGCTCCCAGCTAATATGTCGTAAAGGTTCTCAATAAACATTGCTTCAATAAAATTGACTCAGAGAAGAATATCTTGTATTTTCATTTCTTTAACACATTTTTAAAGTGTATTCGAACTTATTGAACACCCTGTATACCCGAGCAAATGTTTATACCAAAGTGATAACAAGTTCTAATATCTGATTATCACTATTTGATCACTAAATATGTTATCATTTAGGCTGAATAAACAGCCAAAATAACAAAAAAGATAACAAATAAATATTCGTTGGATAACACAACATTCACTCGTTTTGTTATCATTGAGTTTATTTTGATAACAAATTTTGTGATGTGAACAAATTACTTAAGATGATATCAAATTATGTTATCAACATGATATCAAATTCATACACTAATAACTGAAGTAGTGCTTTTGGTGAATAACTCAATTTTATATTAATGACATGCTGGTAATATTCAGCATTCATCAGCATGCTGGTAGTATTCAGTAACGTTAGTCAATCGTCTTTAAAAATTGATAGCAGACGATAACAAAATTAGTCAATGTTGATAACTAAATTTGTTATGCGATAACAGGTGCTAGGGTAGTCATCAAAAGATGTTGTTGTAGTCTCACCCTAACGGTAGACCGTTGCTCTAGCCAAGTCTGCTGGGGTGTTTGACTGGTATCTTCTTTGTTTTCCCACCCTAACGTTACACATCCAATCCACCGGTGGATACTCTTTATCCTTTGCTGCGCCCTTCCCGAGCAAAGGATTATATCAAATTGATTACAAATTCTAATACCAGGTTATCATAGTTTGTTAACTGAATATGTTATTATTGAGGCTGAATTAACAGCCAAAATAACGGAAGAGATAACAAAAAAATACTCTTTAGATATCATAACACAAGCTGATTTTATTACCAATGAGATCATCTTGATAAGAAATCTTGTAATATGAGCAAAATTCCGAGCAAACGATTATACCAAATTGATAACAAATTCTATTAGTTATCATTATTTGATCACTGAATATGTTATCATTGAGGCAGAATAAACAGCCAAAATAACAAAACGAATAACAAAAGAACACTCGTTGAATATCATATTAATAGCTTATTTTATTATCAGTGAGAACATCTCGATAACAAATCCTGTTTTGTAAGCAAATTTATTAAAATAGTTTCAAATTATGTTATCAATTTGAAATCAAATTCTCACGCTAACATCTGAAATATTTTTTTATTTTCATCCTGCCGGAGGACAAGGAGGGCTTGTAAGGGGAAGTGTTAGTTTAAATTTTCCTAGTTCAATTTCAATCGTTCTGCTAATACGCTCGTAAATTTTCTTTTTTTCTTTTTTAGAAGTGTAGTTGTACAGTAAGTAGGAGGTAAAATGGATAGTAATTTTAGATTTTTCCACAAAACGAAAAGATTTGTTTTAGTCATCTCGATGCCTCGAAGAAGAAGATATAATTTTTTGCTCAGGAACTACTCGGCCCCAAGCCTAATGAATCACCCCTCACAACGAACAACCCCTCAAATATTCTGCCAACACTACACAGAGGATAAAAACGAAATCAAAGATTCTAGTACCGGAAACCGCAAGAATGTATTGCAAGGTGCAAGGTGCAAGGTTTAATTGTGACCAATGCGGTTCTAACGCAGTGAACCAATTTTAAATCGCTAGTTACAGGTTCATCCTCGCAAAGAAAAACTTGAATCGTGAAAATCAGAACATGAAAAGCATGATGGATAAATAATGGAAATGCTGCTTTTCCTAATATGAGTGAGGAGATCACGGGAGGGGGTTGATTCTCAATGTAAAAAGGTTCATGTTGAAGGGGGGAAAAGTTCATTTTCAGTGTAAAATGTAATCAAATTTATTCGCTGTCCCATGCAAAAACCCAACATGCCTGAATCAAGAGTTTGACATATAAGACCACCTATTTTGAGTAATCTAGATCCATATGGTAAAAACGATCAAGATGAGCATTACCAAGAACGGTGCAAGACATATTACTTCTGATGGACATTGCAAATCCTCTATTCGAATTGTTCCTACTTGAAAATATACAGTTATACCCAAGAATATTATACAACAATTTGTTATCTGTTTTTACCCATGCTCCACAAAACATTTCATTGTTATATATGAGAGATTTATACAAATGTTAACTATTAACTGTTTCAAGATAATGTGGTGAACTAGCCATCACTCCATAAATGAGAATTATAGATTCGTTATACATTCCACAGCTTGCCAAATGACCGTTTTTTTTTACGATATTTGTTTCAAAATACTGCCACATTACAGGTTAGAAAGTGCGTGCAGGTCAGTAGACTTAATAGTTTACTACCTCTATTTGCCAACAAACACTTTTCATCCCGTTCCCACAGCTCGGCTCAATTAGAAATAGAAACCTTCCCCGTTAGCACTTGATAACAATCTTTTTATTAGGCCCAATTACGACCAAAAAGCGCTGCCGCAAACTAACACAAAAAAAAGCAACCATAATCAGCCTTCCATGAGACGAGCACGGGAGGCAGCCAACTGAGGGGGAAATCCGGCAAATATGCCAAACGACACCGCTGACGACGTGAGCTGAGCAAGCGACCGGATGTCGTGAAACATTTCCAAATTTCCTAGGAAATGTGGTGCTTTGCGATTTGGCGTAAACCGGGCAGGACCAATGCCTTTTTGTCACTGTGCTGTTTCAGCAGTTGCAATCGGCAAACGGAGGGCGCGCGAGCGCACGGAATGCATGTCACTTAATAAATGGTGCAAAACTTTGGCACAAGCGGAACCCAGGCCACTGCTGGGTGGGACGAAACAATCCTTTATAATGTGGAGTTAATTTGCATACAGGTGCCAAATGACACGTCGTATGCCGCCGCCGGTGCTTTGCACACGATTTGAACGTAGTAACGCATTTCAATTACATTCACGTTGCTTACTGTTCGTTCCAGATGGGAGTTTTGCATGCGAACAACGTGCCATATGGCGCTTTGCCCCCTTTTTAGCTGTTTGAGGAGGAGTTATGCAGATACATGTAGATAGAGCAAGCATTCGTTGTGTATTTTGTGAGTTTAAAACCGTTACAATTAGTATGAGAACTAATGATTTTGAATATCGAATCACCTCCAATACTTATTTTCAACCTCATTATGAACGAACAGGAGTCAGCATATCCCATCAACAACCTCAACTTGAGCATAAAAGAAAATCATCCGGATCCTATTTAATGGGTGAAATCCTTTCAATCAGAAGGCGCAAACAAATATTTCACCTTTAGTACAGATGCAGAAATATTCTATTATAATCACTTAACCGAAGCATACAATGCACTTTTGAAATCGATCCGCAATCAGTCACTGCATAGCTAAAGAACCCTACGAAAATATGCAATATAATGGAACTCAACCGAATAATGGTAATTTCATTCAATTTGCAAAAATAATAGCTTTCATTCCTACCTGATGTGATGAAGATTGCGAAACGCTCTGAAAAGGGTTGCATGAGGGTTTCATGCACATCAACCAAAGCAGCGATCATGATCTATTTCCTATGCGTGAATAATTGAGTGCATATATTCTTATTTATTTCTTACTTTGCTCCGGGAAAGGTCTTGAACCATGTTGCCATCTTGGTTGGGTTGGGACGGGTGAAGCACGTACGTTTATGTCCCGGTCTGGAACGCTTAATTTTCTTGATTTTCCCGTGCGGATTACTTTCATGTCGCATTGGCGACGCAGGGTGGCAAAAGGGTTGTCATCTTTGAAAAGGGGTTAAATGACATAGGAAGAAGCTTGCGCCGGTCGGTTCCCATATTACCTCAATGCTGTAAAGCGATCTGTCGAATGGAAGACGATTGCGGGGGCACTGACTATTTATGTGAATCTCCCTTGGCCTCTGCTACAATGTCGATCTATATGGGTATCCTTCTTGGCATATAGAATAGTCATGAATAATTTATTCGCAACAAGCTGTGGCAATATGGTCGATAAAATCAAGAGGGGGAGGTCGGACCTATTTGAGATGAAAGTGTGCCGACCGAATGATGATTTAGTAAAAAGAAAATGTGTACATTTCCATGGGTAAACTGATTGGTTGTTTTTAATACTTCAAAAAATGACTATACTAAACATGTTTCATTTTTCGGCGACAAGTTTAGAGGCAGTCTGCCATCTGTGAAAAAAAACGAAAGGATTGCCAGGCCACATGTGTAACGATTGGGAAATGTTTAATATTTAATTTTACTATTAAGATTTAGGGTCCCTAATCCCGGCCGTTATGTTTATGAAAAAATTAAGAGCGTTACGATCGAAACTTGGTCGACTTTAACTAGACGCATTTTTTCCATTCCTGCATTTTAAAATTTTGAACATCCCTCATTTTTTAGGTGTGGGTATAGACTGTTCCAGAAAGTATAAGCACACTTTCAAATTAACAAAAAAGTCATGTTTTTTTTAGTTTTAATAATTTTATTTGGCAAATCATATTTGTATTTGTGTTTTATATGATATTTTACTCTCGTTTAATCAAAATATTTAATCATAGCCAAGACTCCTAACTTTTCCTCGAACATGACCCATTAGCTTCTTCACAGTGGTACTTCCCACCATTTTGACCACTTTTTTAAATTTTTGGAGTCGTCCGCTGGTTTTATGAATTTTCGAAGCTTTGCTTTGGTTAAAGCCCAAAAAGTCTCGATTGGCCGTGCCTCCGGGCAGTTCAGCGGATTCATGTCTTTCGGCACGAAACATACATTTTGACTTTTGTACCATTCTAAAGTGTCCTTTGCGTAATGACATGACGCCAAATCAGGCCAAAACACTACTTGACCTTCGTGCTGCCTGATCATCGGCAATAATCGCTTCTGGAGACATTCCTTAACGTATTTCTGAGTGTTCATCGTCTCCGTTGTGATGTACGGACTAGATGTTTTACCACACTCGCATATTGCCTGCCAAACCATAACCTTCTTACCGAATTTTTCGGTAAAAATTGCCTTCTCCGTTTCGGGGATGTCTTTGTCTTCGCTTACAGTATAGAATTGTGGTCCGGGAAGCGTTTTGTAATCTAGTTTCACATACGTTTCATCGTCCATTATTATACACCCAGAATTTCTACACAATAACGAATCGTAGAGTTTGCGGGCCCGTGGTTTCACGGACGCGGCCTGTTTTGGGTTCCTTTTGGGTTTTTTCTGCTTCCGGTATGTTTTTAGCCCAAGTCTTTCTTTGGCACGCATGACGTTACTCGACGAGGTCCCTAGTTTTTTCGCAACATCCCGAACGGAAGTCGCTGGTTTTCGCTTGTAGGCATCCCTGGTCTTTTTTTCGATATCCGGACTAACAGGACTCGATTTCCGACCACTCTTCGGCGCATCTTCAAACGTACACTGTTCTCTATATTTAAGAATCGCAGATCGTACCGCTCCGACGCTTACACCCTCTTCCTTGGCCAATTTTCTCAAGCAGAGTCCGCTCACAGTGCACCATTTGTGCACGATACTTTTTCGTTGTTCCGGAGTAAGACCGCGCATTTTGATAGGTAACACAAAACTGAGCACTTTTTTGATGCTATGTCATTCAGAAATGTGCAAACAAAAGGACGCAGCCAAAACATGTTGAAATATTTCATTATATTCAAAGTGACCGTTAAAATAAGTTGTGCTTATACTTTCTGGAACAGTCGTTATGCAGAATGATTGTTGTTGATGTTTTTTATTAATGACACTTTACATCCATCGGATGCATTCGTGTCAGTTTCAGTTGTAACAGAGTATATAATATGAGGTGAATGTTGCTAAAGATTTTTCCCAAAAAAATGCAATACTTTCTTTAGTGTAAAACTTTTAATTGCGTTGGTAAAAATTTACGAAACTATCTAAACTAGTTTAGAGTGTAATGTTTACGCATGCAAAATTTCGTCACAATCTGTCTAGTGGTTGTCGAGATGGCTTCCAAGCAAGAAATGACAATCCAGGCCAGTCTCCCAGGTGGATCGCGAAACAATTGGGAATCGACAATTCCACCGTGTCCCATGTTGTAAAATCGTTCAAGGAGACCCAGACAACCCAGCGGCGAGCTGACAGCGGAAAAAAAGCGAAGACGACCGACCCCGTGAAGGCAAGGAAGGTGAGGGATTACTTCAAGCGCAATCCGAAGCATTCGATTCGGGACGTGTCCAAGAAGGTGAATTCTTCCGTCTAGTTCCTCCTGCTGACAATGAAGCGGTCCAAACTTCATGTCTTCAAGGTGTGGCATGTTGATCCCCCGTTTCGGGTTGGAGAAAGCTTTTTCCCAGAAAGTTAATCAGTATCTTGACTATGGAAGGCTCCTCGGAGTACCTACCAGTCAAGAGCGAAAACTGTCAGATAGAGTTCTAGATCAAGAATGATTCACGTTTATTTCAAGTTCACTTACTTATACAGGATTTTACAATTGACACTTTCTGTATGTTCTGAAGGTTAGTGAGCGAGACAGCTGGAAAAAATGCGAAGAAATGTGCAATTCGATAATTTATTGAACCTTACTGGCCATGTACTTCTTGTGCAATTTGAAACCCTTCGCCAAGAACCGCACGAGAGGTAGCGAGCAAAATAGCAACTGTGCGTTGTGTGGCATATGTCGCCAGCAGCTAGAACTGCATCGGCTTGAATTTTCGGTTATGATATGTTTTCGAGGCGGATGGTCTCTGATGTATTGGTTTTAATGTTAATCGCCAGTGGTTCTCAAGTCCCATGACAAAGGTACGAAAGGCACCGAACCGAACCGATAAACAGAATACTGTGGCCAAATACCGCCTGGAGTTTTTCGTCGGCAAGACCCGCCTGGATGTTCCGGAGAAGTTCCGGAAACAGAAGGTCCTCAAATTTGCCAAGAAGTACTTGGTGTGACAGGCGATCTGTGGGTGCGGCAATTTCAGCAAGCCATACATATCGACCGGCACCAGCAACGGCCAAATAAATAAAGAAGAATGCTGCCTGCTGCCCTTCCTCCGGTCCCACGAAGATGACACTCTGTTGTGGCCGGATCTGGCATCATGCCATTATTATTCGTACAATCTTTAAAACATTTTCGTATTAAGCAACTTAACGGGTGTTCAATATAAAATAAGATTTTTTTCAGTCACATAGTAAAAAAAAAAAAAATTTCATTTTTAAAAACATGGTGTTTATTATTCAAAAAAACGTCAATAAATATTGGAGAAGGGGCCCTGGTCAGCCGTACGACGCAACTTAGTCGCGATGCTCTCACAAGAGCGCTGGACGGCACTGACGTCCATCTTCCGGATACAATTCCGGATCGTCGTGGTCAACTGCTTCGTATCCTTGACCCACCAATTATTTTTATACACTAGGGCACTGAGAGAGCCGAAAAAATCCTCAATGGGACGGCACTGGGGCAAGTTGGTTGGGCTCCTTTCTTTCGGCACGTACGGTATCTTTTTCTGCTCAAGATACTCCAGCGTCTTCTTGGCGTAATGGGAAGACGCCTTGTCCGGCCAGAAGACGTACTTCCCATCCGCATGATACTCCTTTAAGAACGGCAGAAGAATTTTCTCAAGACACTCCTCCTGGTACACTTGTTGATTGATAGCCAGACCGCTCGGCTTGGACCACGGCTTTGAAATCCCTTTGTCCGATATAGCGATGTACAGCATAACATTTTTTTCAAATTTATGCTTAAACATATATTTTACTTCGGGGGGTGTGGCCGACTTGTCGCTGGAATAGTAGCTGTCATTTCGTGGAATGTGGGTCTTCAAGAGTGGAAAGTAACTTTCGTCGTCCAACACGAACGACGTCCCACGGTTGTTCTTCGTCATCCACCGGCACTGCGATTTCACGGTCACTATCTGCTCGTCCGTGTACTCGGGGGACCGAGTCTTCTTCCGACAGATGATGTCCTCCATCTTGAGGGTTCGGTGAATCAAGGTATGGGAGCAGTGATATTTTCGGCCGGCGTCACGCAAGCTCGTTCCGTCCTTGTTGTCGAACAGCTTTTTCAACGCTTCCTTCTTCTTCTTCGTCATTATCTTCGCCGGCCGGCCACTACCGGCCTTCTGCTCCACGCTCAGGGATGCCAGGATCCGGTAAACTGTACTCACGGGCACGTTTTTGTCACGAAGGTGGTCTACCGTTTTTCCACGATGACCATGCGTTTCGTAAAACCGTATAACACGCTCGCGGAGTGCTTGCTGTTTCGACGCCATCTTCGATTGAACTGACAGCACCCGAGCGAAAAGAAACATGCCACCCATTTCTAGGGAGTCCAGTGAGCAATTCTCTTGGAGAGAAAAAAATGTACGATTTTTCCTTTAATTACAGAAAGGTATTGAAATCATTCTCATTTTTTGTTGAACACCCGTTACTATACTAGATGAATTAAATTTTCATTTAGCGGTACATGTAAAGCAATGAACTTTGTTTTTTATTTAATAGGAAACTATGAATTGTCAAAATAGTATAAAATTGCGGAATCTATTATAACTAATCCAGAATGTACATCTATACTAATAAAGATTTAATTTAATAGCTGTACTTTTTTTTTAAATTAAGATAGGGTAGGGAAAGGCTTAATCAAGGGAGACTGTTTTAATCAGTTGTCAAGCAATAGGTCTAAAACTCCCACATTTTCCGAATTATTTCACTTTTAATAATACGATCATAAGCTCTATCTATCGGGCTTAAGATTTGATGTATAAATCAAGATTGATTTCCAATTAATTACTGTCATTTTGAAGATTTAAAATACATCATCTACAAAACCATCGGTTTCCTATGAGCTGAAGAAGTTCGCGAAAATTTGGCCTTTGCGCATTTTGCATTTGATCGCGTGTACCCGGAGGGCATGTTTTCATCAGCTCTCTCTCACATTTAGGCTCGTTGTCAGAATGTGATGTTGATAATTTAGTTTGAATTTATTTCATATTCAGATGATCTGAAATCACTATTTATTTCATGTTTCTTACAGTCATTTGAGGTTGATCTACACACTACCAAAATGTCATGTAAATGTCTGTCCCCTGAGACCGACACATGCAAGCGTCCTTTAGTACATAAGAATGAGTTGAAAGAGATGAGAAAATAAATTCAATCAAACACATCTTTCGTCGAATTGCGTATGTGCCACTTCAAGGAGACATAATTTTACACGAAATCTTTCTTTACGTTCCCCGACTTTTTACGAATTGAATTATCATGCACATTGAACTAAGCATTTGAACAGACATTTGAAAATGCCTTGTTTTTTCAATCAAGTGCTACAATGTTTGTTTACATAGTGCTGTAAAAATCGAGTACAGCGCTCACCAATTTCAATGAATAATAATTGAACTTCACATGAACGTGTAAATTTCTAGGTACACGCACTGAAACCAATGAAACAATGGCGCCCGAATTTTCTGCTGCCTTATCCTCTCGATTAGCTGTCATTCGTTTTCCAATATCATACAAAGTGGTCCGGAATCACAGCGCAGTTGGATGTTTGTGATTGTTCCAAAATAAAACATCAAATCCCATTGGCGTATTTGGTACATCTACAGAGAAATAATGATTAAACCACAATTTAAAATTGCTGTTTGATTCCAAGGATCGGTAGATTGTTGGAAGAGGTTAGCGAGAACGACAGAATATCAATATTTTTATTTAATGATTTACGCATTCACTGTTTTTTTTTTCAAACAACAATCTCTCTGAAAAGCGACCCACAAGATGCTCATGTAAAAGGGATTTCGATAAATTGGCCATTTCTATACTGTTTATACTGAATTGGCCATTCCTTATCAACTAAATTTTGATTTTAACCAAGCAAGTAAAAATCCAATTCCGTATAAAATTACATTTGGTTTTTTTCAATTCATTTAGCTTGGACTTTAATATTGAATCTTTTTCCATGCTCCAATTATGTGCATGAAAATCAATAAAAAATTACATAATATTATCAACTGTGTATATTTTGTAGAAAAGATTTTTTTTGTTCTGAACATGAAGACAGGCGTAATTGTACTGTATTAAAAACGATGAAACAAAAGTTTTTCTAAACAATTGAATGTTTTGAAGTTATGCTAAAATAATACTTCAGTCACAACTGTTGTCCAAAACTATCAAAAGGTATACTGCAGCGTGAGTTGTCAATGCTGGCCAATACATGACTGTTGCTAACTTGTATAATGGCGTTGGTAGAAGGCAAACAAATGAGCCGTACAGATATCTGTCAGTTCACTGTCGTGTAATTGTCAGTGTTTCAACCCATAAAGTTTTCTCTTCATGACCTATTATTCAGATCCTGATGTGATATTGCATCACAGAGCATTATTTCACATCATATTGTGTTTTCTTCTAAGTGACAGCCATTATTTTCGGATTTGTATCTACTTATACATAAAATTCAGTCATTTATTGATTTACCTGAAACAAAATTTAAAACTTCTATCAGTCAAAGCTCATGCAATTTTCATTAATAAGAGTGTACTGTATGAACATCAAGATTTATTCTCTGATCAAACAGGTTTGATATAATTTAGTGCCAAAAAGGGAACAAATTAAACTTTTCAACATTTTCTAAAATTGATTCTACACACTACCAAAATGTCATGTAAATTTATGTCCCCTGAGACCGACACATGCAAGCGTCCATTTGCACATAAGAATGAGTTGAAAGAGATGAGAAAATAAATTCAATCAAACACATCTTTCGTCGAATTGCGTATGTGTCAGTTTCAGGAGACATAATTTTACACGAAATCTTTCTTTACGTTCCCCGACTTTTTACAAACATGAATTACGTCTCGTGTAAAATTCATAATTTCTAAGTGTGTATGCCAACATCTGGTACCCTAGTTGAAGCTACAAAAGAACATTATGATTATTATAAATGTTTTTATAACAAGATCCATCGTTTCTTGTGAGAAACAGAATATCGGCCAGATTCAGCTCCTTTTTTCCTTCTTGTTCAAAATGCACTGCATAAAACAAAAGACAACTTATGGGATAAATAATCGCTCCTTTAGACCAATCTACCCATCCTCATCACCGAAGTTCAAACTGGCGGATAAAGTGTTTTCCCTAGGAGGGGCCACACATCATCCCGGTCTGAAATCCCTGTTGATCCGCTTAAAGAGAATCTGACCGCCCGACACCGATATCGGAATAATTCCACCCATTATAATGATTGCAGCACCAGTAGAGCCTTAATAGATTATTGCCGTACCGTTGCTGCTTTGATGTGTCAGAGCGGACGAATCATCTACGGTGTTTCCATGGCACCGGACCGGACTACACTGAAAGTTAATTTTAGTTTATATTACGAAATCGAAGGTAGAACTAACAAATCTGTTCGTTGTTTTCTGCAACGAAACTGATTTGTTCTTTTTATGAAGATACATTCGTAATTAATGGCACACGCGCAACTGTCAAAAGCACGAAGCATTTGTTGACACAGAAACAACATTCGTGCATTGTACGAAAACAATACAAAGAGCTACGAATATTTTGTTACCAATTTAAAAGAAACGTCTCTCTGATGGTTGCCTGAATGACTGAGAGATCTACTTTATCGACTCGAAATGTAATTGACAAAAAGCGCAACCACGTGGAGTTGTCCAGCGTTTTTTTTTTAATGTTTCTGACATGGGATTCGATCCTATATTTTTGGAAAGAGCTGATACTGCATCCGCGGTTGATCTCACTACGCCATGGTGACTCCTGAGGTGATACTTGAATAATGAGTATGAAGTTATAACTCTCGACAGCGCTTCAATTTGTATTTTGGGATAAATAAATTATTCCCGCCCACCCCAGCAGCAACATCAGCGAAGCAGCGATTGGCTGGTCTCACGAAATTCATTTCGTATTATACAAAAAGGTGTAATGATAGCATTTCATAGATAAAAAGCAAATGAATGTTAAAAGGTAAGTACACTGAAAATTTATTTTCGTAAATTAGCTTTCACTCGCTTCGTAATCATGGATTTTGTACATAGAACAAATGTCTCGTATATTGTATGAAACATTCATATTGCTTTTTATCTTGTGAAATGCTATCATTACACCTTTTTGTATAATGCACGAAATAGATTTCGTGAAGACCAGCCAATCGCTGCTTCGCTGATGTTGCTGCTGGGATGGGCGGGAATAATTTATTTATCCCAAAATACAAATTGAAGCGGTGTCGAGAGTTATAACTTCATACTCATTATTCAATTATCACCTCACGAGTCGCCATGGCATAGTGAGATCAACCGAGGATGCAGTATCAGCTCTTTCCAAAATTACAGGATCGAATCCCATGTCAGAAACATTAAAAAAAAAAAGACGCTGGACAACTCCACGTGGTTGCGCTTTTTTGTCAATTACATTTCGAGTCGATAAAGTAGATCTCTCAGTCATTCAGGCAACCATCAGAGAGACGTTTCTTTTGAATTGGTAACAAAATATTCGTAGCTCTTTGTATTGTTTTCGTACAATGCACGAATGTTGTTTCTGTGTCAACAAATGCTTCGTGCTTTTGACAGTTGCGCGTGTGCCATTAATTACGAATGTATCTTCATAAAAAAAAAACAAATCAGTTTCGTTGCTGAAAACAACGAACAGATTTGTTAGTTCTGCCTTCGATTTCGTAATATAAACTAAAATTAACTTTCAGTGT
>JAHHFK020000116.1:0-78649 GCA_024533555.2 Aedes koreicus
ATAAGACGTAATCCGGCCGTACCTAGCCGTAAATTGAGCAAACACGAAAAAAAATGTCCCTTGTCTCAATAAACAGGCTCCTCAGATAAGGATTTCGAATGCAAGCCGTACAAGAACAACGGGTTCACGGGTTGATGGAGCGTCAAAAGCAAGCCAGGGTTCAAAGAAACAGAAATCTTTTGGCTCATAATGGCGATCATGAGATTTTATTTTCGGGATGAAAAGCTCTTCTCATTCAGGATACAGTCATAATCAACGAAATGATCGTGTGTATTGCAAAAATCTTGCCAATATTCCAAGAGATATACTAGCTGTAGAATGCTATCATAACGTATCGAAAATCATGGTATGGTGCGCCATTTCTTACGAAAAGGAAAACTTCCTCTTCTTTTCATAGAACTCAACGTAAAAATCAACACTGAATATAACATCGAGCAGGTTTTGAAGAACTATCTGCTTCCTCTTGCTTCAACGTTGTATGGGAATTCACCATATTGTTTCCAACAGGACTCAGCTCCAGCTCACAAGGCAAAGAAGAGACAAGCGTGGTGTGCGGAAAATTTGTCTGTGATTTCATCACAATTCGAAGAATGGCCTGTATCTTCACCGGATCTCAACCCACTTAACTACTTTGTTTGAGGTTATATGCTTCAACATATAGGTCCTACGAAAGGGCTTACTTTGGATCGATTCAAGAAACATTTGGTTGATACTTGGGACCAAATTCCTCTGGCAATCGTGCGTGCCAGCTGCGATGGGTTTAAAAGTGTTTGCGCAAAGTTATCAAGGAAAAGGGCGAGATATTCAAATTGAATTAATATGATTTATTTTTACGATATGTATCTTTCAAATGAAAAATAAATGCTATGATTTGGCTGATTTGTTTTTATGTAATCCCAAGTTGTTTTAGTGACACCTATTGTGAGACACACTGTATAGGTAAAATTGATCTAAATCGGTTTAAACACAAGCTACAAACATTTTTTGTTGGCAACATTGCTTGAAATAAGCTAGGTTTCAATTTTATCAAATTAATACACTTCAGCAAATAAAACTGTATGTTTTAGATTTCAACGAACATAAGAACACAACAAACTATACTTTGATGTACTCAATTAGGCACTTCGCAGTATGATCAATTAGATCCTGAAGCCCAACACTTGCTTCGGCCGTTTTTTTGCGAATACCTGTTGTAATTAAATGATTTATTATGATAATGTTTAACATCATAATAAACCCTAGAGAAATTTACATACCAAAAGGATAGCAAAGCTTTACTGCTTCTACTATAGTGCATGGTGGAAATTCGTACGTCCATGCTGACGATTGCCTTTTCGGGAGACATTACCCAAGCAACACACTAGTATTATAACGGTTGAAAATACTTGTATATGACTAGATTTGGTTATATAGAAGTTTACTCAACATAAAACCATGAAAATGTGTTACTCGGGTAATACAGGTGTATCATGACTGGTTTCAGATGAACATGAGTCTGCAAGATCTGATCCTGGATTTTTCGATTTTTTTTCCAAATACCTTTCCACCATTATGACGACCTTCTGCCCTTGCAATTGACGCCACTGCGAATCCCAATTCTTCGGTGGTAGACTAGCGTAGCTGTGTTCCTTTCCGAACACTAACATCGAAACAGGACTTCTAACAGAAAACGGTTGAGCTACTACCCAAGTAACAAACAAAACATCTGCTTAGAGTGATTTATAATTGTATGTTTTGTAAATGTATTATAAACGTATCGCAAAACATGTCAAGTTCTGAGCGGTTTCGGATCTCTCGTATTTTATATATCACTCTGAAAAAAAAAAAAAAAAAAAAAAAAAAACTGAAACGGTCGAGCTAAAAAATACTTTTTTCACTGCTGCAAAAGATTAATACTTTATTATTGTTCTTAAAAACATGGTTCCATACATTTATAAAACACAAACAGGAAAAGATTTAAAAGATAGATTGTAAACTGTAACTGAAGACTGAATAACATTACAAACAACAACCAATCAAGGGATACATTTTATAAGATTGTGGTATCAATGCCGATAAGAAGCAAATCATGAATACTAAGAATTAAGTTTTCAACAATCGAAATAGGCGTAGCAAAGAAGCTGCAAATCTATCACGCCAAGGACTAGTGTTCGAATCCCATGCTTGGCGATGTTATATTTATGCATTTTTTTATTATTTTTTTTCACATTATGTTTTCAAAGACTCCGCTTTTTGCGCTTTTAACATCATATTGAATTACGAAATAGAGTGTTATACACTTGAATTGATAACCTGTTTTTGTCATTTGACAGTACTTTCAACTTGTTTAATACAACCCGTGTTGCTTTGAGCATGAGCATGATTGACCGCCCGAGGTTGCTACTCCATTATTGCCAGATCAGCTGTAATAACACAGAGAACCAACAGATGATGCTTGGGACTAGCATACATCCTCAATGTGTAAAAACTGGTGATCTCAAACCAAGGCAATACCGGCGCCGGCCTCGCCCGAATGCAGGTCAAATAAGGAATGGGAAGGAATATATTGACGTGATTTTCGCGTTATTGAAAGCCGAGAACACCTCTGCACTTTCACGAGAAATCACTGAGATGTTGGATAACAAGATTGGGTAGCAGCAGGGTTCGTTTCGGTAAACCATAAGCTGAATTCACGCGACGTCTAGTAATATATTTAAACATTAGTAGCGCTTTCCAATGGGAATCGATTTAAACCAACAGTAATGATGCTGTTGAGGCCACTCACAAAGTGTGATGGTGGTTTTTCATTGGGAAAACAAGTTGATTTTTAATAATGCTTGAGAGCCAATTTGGACCGATTTAAACCCAACGAAAAGTGAAGGATGCTGTTGGGGCCACTCACAAAGTGTGATGGTGGTTTTTCATTGGGAAAACAAGATGATTTTTTATTATGCTGGATAGCCAAACCAACAGTAGAAGCATGCTGTTAGGGCCGCGGGGGGGGGGGGGGGGCACTCACAGAGTGTGATGGTGGTTTTTCACTGGGAAAACCAGATATTTTTAATAATGCTGAAAAGCCGATTTGGACCGATTTAAACCAACAGTAAAGATGCTGTTGGGGCCACTCACAAAGTGTGATGGTGGTTTTTGATTGGGAAAACAAACTGATTTTTAATCATACTGGAAAGCTGATTTGGACCGATTTAAACCAAAAGTTATGATGCTATTGGAGCACTCACAAAATGTGATGGTGGTTTTTCATTGGGAGAACAAGATGATTTCTTAAAAATGCTGGAAAGCCGATTTGGACCGATTTAAACCAACAGTAAGGATGCTGTTGAGGCCACTCACAAAGTGTGATGGTTTTTTAAAAAGGCCTATTTTGTTTACAAAAACCATAATAACTTTTGTTTGACATACGATAGAGACGATTAAAGCAAACCAAAAGTTGTATCTTTTATTGTTCAAGAATCAATGGCAAGACAACTTTGCTGAGAAATTTGAATTAACAAAGTAATTGCAAAATAACTGATTGTTTAGGGACACAAATTCGGTAATATCAAACGCTACAGAAAAATGTATTCCATCAAAGCTGCTTAATTTTTTTTTTAATCTACAAATTTTCTCAAGAACAAAAGCCTTTATTTCTGCAAATAAAAAAGTTAGATTTTCGATTTCTCTGAAAATAAGGACCACCCTAGTTTTCATTCACACCAAAAAAAGGACCTCATTATTAGAAACAACTTTGTAGAAGACTCTGGACCACTGTGCAACATGCACAGTGCTCAATTATTTACTCACCCATTATTTTGCTTAATAAAATCAATTTCAAGAAATCTAACCTTGTGTGCTTTTCCTCATGCTGATTTAAACTCAACATGCAGCTGCCGAATTTCACGCCAACTCATCCAGTGTTTAGCAGCACCCTCTCAGAATCCAATGGAACTTTGTGGGTGTGCAGACTATGTCTTTTCAAGCAACTTAATTTTTTTTCTTTCGAAATTTATCTAGACTGCCATTCGAAAAAGGGCTTAAGTTTATTGATAGTTTTTTTTAAATCATCATAACTCAAAAAGGAAAAGATTTACAATAAAGTAGATGTATCAGTGACTTTTAGAAAATTGTCTTAACTTTTATTAACAAAAATGTAAAAACTGTAAAATCGATTCTTACACGCTAAAAAATATATTTTAAAAGTTAAAGTCAATTTGCAAAAAATCGATATCTTAGAATTGTACGAAATTTTTTTTTTTTTTATAAAGGCAATATACACCGTGTCCAATATATTCTCATACACTTTTTCCTTGCATTGGATCCGTGCAACTACTGAACATGCTTCACGTATGTGTTGGTGTAGTTTTGCACTATGTTTATACAAACGCTTTTAGGTTATGTCCGATTGTTTTCATTCGGTGTTTATCTTTTTACCAGTGGTGAAGGGGTTTCGTGGTGTGGGGAAAAAAAATTTTTGGAAAGGGGGGGGCCGGGGGGGGATTTTTGTAAAAAAAAAAAAAAAAGAGGGGGGTTGGGGGTTGACCATCCAAAGGTACCGTGACACCTGCTCGTTGGATGACCGGAAGAGATCCGGTAGTACTCTTACGGTGTGGACTGCACGAGTTGTTAAAATGGTCAGGGAACGATTAGATGAAAATCACCTCGCTCTGTACGTAAAATGGCCGCAGATCTGAATGTTTCGAGATCGTCAATGCCCAATATTCTGCAAAATGACCTTGGATTCCAAGCTTTCAAGAAACATAAGGTTCGCGGAGTCTCGGAACCTTCCAAGCAGAAACGACTCGAAAGAGCAAGTCTGCTTTTGTCGCGGCACGGTGGGGAAGAATTCATCTATTCCGACGAAAAGTTATTCGTCTTGCAACAATCCCACAATGTCTAGAACGACAGATTGTGGGCTCTCTCTTCGAGAACTATTCCAGAGAGTGATAGGAATATTCCACGGTTCCAAAGTGCTGCGTCAGTGATGGTTTGGGGAGGAATTTGCAAGCGAGGCAAATTACCACTGGTTTTCATCGAAAAAGGCGTTAAAGTGAATGCCGTATATTATAAAACGGAAGTTTTGGAGAAAGTTGTCAAGCATTATACACAAGAGGTGTTTGGAGATGATCACTATGTGTTTCAGCAGGACGGAGCGCCATCGCATACTGCAAATCTCGTTCAGGGCTGGTGCCGAGAAAATTTGACCGACTTTTTGTACAAGAATGATTGGCCTCCCAGCTCATCAGATCTGAATCCTTTGGATTATTTCGTATGGTCATACATGCTGGCGAAGGTAAATGACTACAGGGCGTCTAATATGAACCAATTCAAAACCGTAATCAAACGAATTTGGGACGAAATGCCGATGGAAGTCGTGCGTGCCGCCTGTGACGGTTTCGAAAAACGTCTGGAGCTGGTCAAGAAGGTTAAAGGCGCGGTGTTATTCCAAAACATATGCTGTAGCTGATCATTATTATATTGCAATATAATGGGTGAAGTTGAAAAATCAAAGCTACCATCTGGAAAGGGCTTATCGATTTTAAATATATTATTTTTTTAAACTTTAGTGATAATACAATTAAATCAGGTGGTTGATCCTGTTTATTACCAAAACTTTGAAGTATATTACAAGAAGGACAATAAATTGGAAAACAAAAGCTTTATCATAATATCTGAAGTATTGACCCATGACTCAATAGCAGTTCAGTTGTTTATATCAAAATTGCTAGATTTCATTAAACAAAATTCAATATATTGCTCAAAAATTATTTTCATGTCAGATGGAGCAGCGGCCCATTATAAGAACAAAAAGAACTTTGTCAGCTTGTGCAATTTCAAGTCCAAGTATGGATTGGAAGCAGAATGGCACTTCTTTGCAACGTCTCATGTGAAAGTTCCATGTGATGCTATTGGTGGTACTCTCAAGCGAATGGCAAAGAGAGCAAGCTTTGCTCAAGATTATGGAAACACAATCAAAACTCCTCGGGAACTATATGACTGGGCAGTTGAACAGACAAATAAAAGTATTACAAAACTGAATTTCTGCTTCATATCAGCTGAACAGTATGCAAAAATGTCAGAAGAACTTGAGGAGTTATATAGCCACGTAAAGACAATACCTGGTACACAGGTTCATTGCTTTGTACCTATTTCAGAAAATCAAATTTCAGCTAAAAGGTTTTCTGATTCAAAGGATAATCCAAAGAAATTTACTTTGTATGTGAAAGATTTATAAATTAAATATATGAAGCTATGTTAATTACTAATACGTGAAAATGTACATATAAAAAAATAAATAAAATAAAACCCTTACCAAGCAAAAACCTATGAGTTTTCATTGACATAAACAGTATTTCGAAAATTCATATAACGTCATATTTGAATCGTCTTTAAATGGATATGCATCAAGTCTTATCAAATTAGAATTTTCTAATTTGATAAGACTTGATGCATATCCATTTAAAGACGATTCAAATATGACGTCCGCTTTTTTTTTTAGATTTATCAGCCCCCTCTATCACAATTTTTCCCATACCTTTTACACGTACTGTAACAAATCTTGACCTTCCTTCCCCTCCCCCCCCCCCCCCCAAAGATATACGAAGCCATATTTGAATCGCCCCTAAAAATAGGAATATCCGAACAAGCAGATGAATGACTTTTACTTAAACGTACATGTTTGGTTCTGTTTTACTGATGTAAAGGGAAATATAATGTTTTTGACCCTTTTCAAATGTTAGTCTAGATGATTATTGTTTTTTGCAAAGATGTTCAATACATTCAATTCTTTATGACTGCTAAATTTTATTGGATTCTATAGGGGTGTTGAATACCATAACTAGACGAGTTTGCGTGATACACGGTAAAAATAGGACATGAAAAAGTTGTTGTTAGAAAAACTTTTTTTTCCTTAAAAGTGCCCATCTTGCAATGTATGGCGAACTTTTAGACAATTATATTGCCTTTATTAATATTTATTTCGTCCAATTCTAAGATAGCCATTTTTTGCAAATTGACTTTAAATTTTAAAAATTTTTTTTTAGCGTGTAAGAATCGATTTTACAATTTTTACAATTTTTTTTCATAAAAGTTAAAACGATTTTCTAGAAGTCACTCATACATCACTTTTTTGTAAGTCTTTTCCTTTTTGAGTTATGTTGATTTAAAAAAAAATCGATCAAAAAACTTAAGCCCTTTTCAAGTGGCAGTCTAGATAAATTTAAAAAAAAAAACAAAGTATGCAAAGTTGCTTGAAAAGACATAGTCTACACACCCACAAAGTTTCATTGGATTCTGAGAGGGTGCTGCCAATCACGAAGACGAGTTGGCGTGAAATTCGTTTTCCTGAACGTTTTTGTAGATAGAAATCGTAATAATACACAAATGTACAACTGAAACAAGTTTGTTTTCGTTTCTTACTCAGTGGAATAGGATTTAAAGACTATTGCCTGCTAAAATACTGATATTTTTTATGTTTGCATTATTTTGAAGGAAATGTTGCCCCCTCAATACTTTTCTGAAATTGGCGCTTCAGACCACGAGTAATCGATTCTTTTCGTCATATCTTTATTTTCAACTACATTCATGTGAATTGAAAAAGAATACTTGGCTCTGAAAACATGATTCGATTGAGCCTGAATAAATACATTGTACAACAATTAAACATTAACGTGATAATGGGTATGAATTGGCTTCGTATTGCCTACAGAATTAATTCTTAACATCCGTGAATTTCACACAGCACAAGTCCTCATAAGATGAATACATTGAATTGATACTCAATAAGTATCAATGTAAAACAATTCTTGCGTGGATGATCAAATGTTTTTAAATTAACAATCTTCTCATAGTTGTAAATAAACAAAACAAACTGCACCATCAAAGCCAACCAATTAATGCTAACCACGACTTAAACGATATTGATTTCAATCAAACTTGCTAAAACTTGCAAAACTATCCGGACAAAGCACCCGTTTAGCAAACACCTGTTGCGGCTGCAATCGATTACATAAATAATCCACCGACTGGTTTCTCTTCACGGTCAATCTTCGTCCGAGCGGAGTGGAGATTTGCTATCAGTTCTGGTGCTGCCAGCTGGTCAAATTTGGGCAGTAACCAAAGGTCAACCCGTAAAGGCTCCATTCGTTTCGGTGGCCAACCCCACAAAAACAGGCTCGAACTGCTGTTGGCGTGACTCAAATCCCATACTCAACATTCACAGCAATAACGTATGTTACGATCGAGAGAAAACAAAAATCCTCCGCCATCAACAGCAGTCCGAAAGTAGGAATAACATAAATCGACTTCCAATTCGGATCGTTTGGATGTATATGAGGGAAAAAAAAGCGTGGTAGCAATGACGATGTCTGTTAGGATAGGATTCCGCCTCAATATGCATATATGCGCTCGTTGAATGGTCTTACCTTGCACCGACGATCACTTGATCGCGCGCCACATCGAACAGCAGCCGGGAAAATGACGTAACGTTGGCATCCGTGAAGCGATCGGACGTTGGCAGCAAATCTGTCGGAATGAAAGAAGAAGAAAGTGGAAGGATTCGGCATCAGTACAAAAGAACTCGATTTGATGGATGAAAGTAAATGGAATTCGATTCGTTATTAAGCCATCAGGCGGTTTCGGATGAATGGGCATTGTGCGCTCGTTTGCCGATTCATAAACCGCAATGGATCACTTACCGATGGACCTGAGATTTCTCCTCGCTGAGAAAGAAAAAAATATTACAACTGCGCACCCAAGAACGCCCCAAACTACCGATGCAACTAACGGAATGCTAACGTGCCGAATTTTCAGTTGATGTGATGATAAATATTATTTTTGCTGTTTCTCAAATGGTGAAATATACAAAGATTTACGGCTCGTCGCAAAAAACTTTAGGAATCTGGAATTACCAAAACGGGCAGGGGGCGACACCTAAGCTGAAACAGCAAGCGCACCGCCCAAGGCTCGGCGAATATAGACCTGGGCCTTCTCGATGATTTGCAATGTAAATTTTTGTCACCATCAGCAGCAGGTTCGGTTGGTACATCCGATGGGGACTTGCGCGGAGAGGTTTGGCTGTCGTCGTCTTCGCCGAGTTTACGTCCATAGTCTCCTTATTTGCGTAATAAATTAAGATGGAACATTTTTTCACGCCTTCTTGCCGGTCGACGATGTTTTGGTGCTGACGAGCACGCGTCATGGATGGCTTAATTTTTTTTCTGGCGCGGCTTGCAAGTTAAGCTCGATTCTGGGAAATCGAAAGTTTTGAGTGATTTGAGCAAGGATGTGATTCAAGAAGCTGGGATTTTTTGTTTTGAGTTTTGAGAGTATATGTTATTATTATATCAAAATGGCCAACTTTAAATCGTGTGAAAGAGAAGTTTTTGCTGGTTTCTTAAATCCGAACTGAAGGTATTCTGTAATTGTCCCCGGGGACCAATTAAGCTTCGCCTCATAATAGTCATTTAGTCATCTGCGTTCAGACGCCTGGCGCTTCGGTTGACCTTCTTCCGTGCCAAACTACCCGGATCGCTGGGGCTGCAATTTACAACTGCAAGCGGTAATAATTATTACCATAAACACAAAACACATACACACAACATCCATCCCATCCGAGACAGCAGGAGTCAGCACCGTGCAAATAAAGAGCGCTGCTAAACCAATCGTGGCGTCGTCGTTTTGCAAAAGCATTAATTAACTTATTTTGTTTCATCCACCACCACACTTGGGCCTGCGATCACGGATTGGATTGAAATCTCCCGCTCTCGCCAGTCTCACCGGGAGCCACCGCCGGCCGCCACATTGAATGTATGTATTATGCGATCACGTCCCGAACCGATCAACCAGCCAATAATCACTTCTTCAGGTGCCGGCCAGCGGTCAGTGCGATGTGTTCGCTGTGCTGCGTGGTAACATGTGCTGTTTTCTCAGAGCAGCAAAGTTGGTACGCATCCTTATACGGTCATCTTGGTCAGGGACATCTCGGTGGTCCACTGCCCAAGAGTCTGCGTACGGGCGGCTGGATGAAGTACTGCACTTCACTGCTGTTTACAAGTGCAACTGGACCTTGCAATAGGTCGGATGAGTTGTTCATATGTCCTGTTCCAATAGATCATTGGCTGTGGTGAGAATAACTGCTTGTCGGTGCAGGTTAAGTCATATTATCATAGTTCCAAAAAACCACCGTTCTATAAGTAGGACAGACCTACACCGTGATAAATAAATGTGATCACAAACCAGACTCTCAACATTCCGAAGGATATAATAGAAAGACAAACTTAGTTTTCAGAATTTTATTCAGTAATATAGAAAAGTATTGCAACACAGACCTGAATATTGCATCACTCTCAAAAGTATCGACTCACCTAGAATAGTAGAACTTATGATACTATATCTTGTAACCTTGAAAACCTGCAAAAATGTTGATTCGAGCACAGCTTAGTCAAAAGGTCCAGAGATTCCGGAAGGTGAAGTGTATGGTGTGGAATTTGGTCACTACGCGGCGCTATTGTGTATGTTAAAGAGTGCATTTTTTACCGAGTTATAGCGTGATCCCGATCACCTGGAAACTTCAAACCTGCAGCAGAGTTGTTCAGAAGGTCAAGAGCTTCCAAAAGGTGGAGAGCATGGTTCAGAATTCAATCACTACGCGTTGGGGTGGGGCGCGAGATTATATCGAGATTTTCAGCAATTTTTTTTCAGAGAAGCTAGAACTTTCAGAAGCAGTAGAATATCGTCCGGTGTTCGGTCACTACGTGGCGTTAGTGGGTATGTAATGGAGAGTATTGTTCAAAGAGTTCATTTCGTGATCCAGACCACCTAGAAAGTTCGAGCCTTAAAAAAAACTTGTTCAGATAGTAAAGGACTTTCAAACAGTTCGGAATTCTCTCCTGACAAGGCGCTAGTAGGCTTGTCAAACAGAGCATTTTCTTACATTTTCATACCTTTACCCCGACCTCTTAGAAAATTCTAGCCTTTAGCAAAGTTGTTCAGAAGGTCAGAGGGTTCCGGTAGGATAACGTGTGGCCCAGTTAGAATTCGAACATAGACTATTGCACATATTTCGGAATACATTAACAAAATAGTATTCTGTTTTAACTTAAATGTTCGACTTTATGTGAACTTTAGATGGGAAATACAAACAAAATTAATCATCTCGATTTCGAAGAAATTTGCAGACTTTCCCGGAATACGGGCGTCATCAACCGGCGAACATTATTCTCATCCATCGTTTTGGCAATCTTATTCCACTTGGTTCTCAATTCATTGATGCTTTTGACGACACTGCCATTTACCTTCAGCTTCCTCTTCATAACAGCCCAAAATCTCTCTATCGGTCTGAGCTAGGGACAGTTTGGTGGGTTGAGTTCTTTCGGTATAAACTGAATCCCGTTGGTTTCATACCACTGTAGCACTGTTTTACTGTAATGACAGCTTGCAAGATCTGGCCAAAACATGACAGGTTCATAGTGGGATCTGATGAATGGCAATATTCGCTTTTGGAGACATTCCGTTCTGTACCGCTCTGAACTAAATATCTTATCAGTGATGAAAATCTTGGTCTTCCTACCCAGCTCCAGCTGCCTTGCCAAATCACGTATTAACGTGCAAATTTATTTGCAAACACAAACTTGAACATCTCCCCGAGCCGTAGCCAAGTAAAGTTTTTGTCCTGGTAGCTGTTTGAAATCGGCCTTTACATAGGTCCTCATCATCCATGAGGAGACAGCCATGGAATTTTATCAACACTTGATCATACGGTTTTCTGGCACGGATTCTGACCACATTGTTCTGCTTTTGATCCCTATTTGGTTGTTTACAGACACGGTATGACTTGAAGCCTTCCCGGAGACGAATCCGTTGCACGGTACTGCGTGCGGCGCGAAGCTTTATGGTCAAATCGCGGTCTGAGATGTTGGGGTTTCCCTTAATGTTCTTGATGACTTTGTTCCGCAGTTGACGGTTGACAGTACCCACCCGACGCTTGCTTTGAGGCTTGCGATCCGTCGACAAAGTTTCTCTGTACTTTTTCAAAACACACTACACGGTATTTCGGGGAAAACGCAACACTTTACCAAATGTTGGCCAAGACCACGAAGGGTTTTCCAAATGATTGCGCACAATTATTTTTCTTCTTTCTTCTTCCATTTTGTATTTCTCTGAAACACGTTCGAACAGCACCGTGAAAAAAAAACTTCTGATGTTGTTATTGTTATAGGGATGTCATAGTTTACATGTTTTTAGATGTCATGGTTTACAAATCCGACCACTAGGGTCGCTGTAAAAATCAAAAATGTTGGTACCAATACTAAATGGGCCACACCTTAGGAAAGGGAAATACTATATCTACTATATACTATATGTGACGTAAAAGAGTGCATTTTCACAGAGTTTTTAGCGTGATCCTGACCACCTAGAAGGGCGGAATATTCAGCGAAATTTTCCAGAACGTCAAGAACTTTCAGAAACTAGAGAGTATCGTTCGGAATTCAATCACTACGCGGCGGTAGTGCGCATGCAAAGAACAGCATTTTTCAACGAGTTCAAATCGTGATTCAGACCACTTAGAAAGTTCGAATCTCCAGAAAAGCTGTTCAAAAGGTCAAGGACTTTCAAAAAATTCGGAATTCTCTCTTGATGTGACGCTTGTAGTCGTGTAAAACGAGCATCTTCGAACTTTGTTAAATGTTAATCCCGACCTCCAAGAAAGTTCTAACCTTCAGCAAAGGGATCGTTCAATAATTATGTGACACAACAAAGGATAATTTTCTACCCCCCCCCCCCCCCCTTGTCACAGTTTTTGTATGAACTTGGAAACATTTTTGTGTGGATTGTCACGTTTTCCAAAACCCCCCTCCCCCAGAAAGCGTGACATCATTTGTGCACGACCCCAAAGCAGTTCAGTTTTACTGCAATGCCATGACCATGCTTTATTCTAGCTCTTTTGCATTCGAAATGCTTATTTAACAAGAAGCATTTAAATAGCAATTAAAATGCTTCTTAGCACCAAATCTGATGCTGATATAATGCTAACATAATGCTTGTGGAATTTTGAAATGTAGATAAAGAGTTTCTTTATTGAATATGCCAATGTTTCTTGATAACCTGAAGAATTTTCACTTCGTTCTTCTTCTACTTGGCGTTAACGCTCTCTGAATGAGCTTTTTCCTGCTCTCAACATTCTAGATCAAGTATTCTAGAAACACTTCCACAGTTATTGATTTGAGATTTAGAATGGAGGTCGATTTTTGTTTCCAATCCGTCTCCAGCATGGTTTTGCATAAAAACTGCGCCTATCCACTGAGATAAGGGAGTCCTCAACTTAATTTTTACAGGGTGAGTGGAGATTCCTGTCAACGTTTTTTTTTTAACAGGTGTAACTTTGGATGGGTTTATCAAATACTTGTTTGCACATTTTTCTTTTAGAGTGTATTCAAACGTCAACGCGGCTTGCAAGTTTGTTTTAAATTTTCGTTCATCTGAGAGTCGTGGTATTCATGGACGCGAAAAGAGAGCTCGTGATAAGGCTGTTTTTGAAACATTTTAGACCGTGTACTATTTAATAAAATTGAAACCACTCTGAACCAACAAAAGATTCATCTTTCGCACCATCAAACGCTAGAAACAAACCGGTGGTTGGAAAATACCTCCCAGACCTGGCCGTAAACGCACTGTCAGGTGTCCGGAAGCCATCAAACGAGTGAGAAAGTGAATTCGGCGGAATCTTGGTAAGCCTGGCCGAAAAATGGCCAAAGAACTGGGAATGTCGCAGTAAACGAACAGGAGTATTTTGAAAGACGACCTTAGGCTTGACTGAGAAGCAGATGATTGCAAGAGTCAACTTATGTCGGAAGCTGCTCAAGCCGGTATTGTAAAAATCTGTTTTCGGACGAAAACATGTTCCTGCTCCAAGATCAACACAACCAGCAAAACGACCGGGTGTATGCAGCACCTCTATCTGATATTCCTCGTGAGAAACTAGCTGCTCAAAGGTTCCAGACTGTTTCAACGGTGATAGTTTGGTGATGTTCCTCCAAAACTTTGAAGGTTCCATTGCTGTTAATTGAACCTGGTGTTACAATCAAAAGTAAATATTCCCATCGTCAAGAAACACTACCCGAGCAGGAGACAACAACATACGAATATCTAATTTTGATCTTGATAATTGCCCTTGGTATTAAAGTGCTTAGATTAAGAGGTAAAATATCTAAACAAAATACCTGAGAATTGCAAGCAAAATATCTCTAGAATAACAAAACTTGTTATTTTGGGTACCTGAGAATACCCGAGAGGTTGGTATTTTGGTATTTTCTTACCACAATTTGGTATTCGCATTACATTGTGGGAACAATTTTAAGGTATTATCCTCAGGTATTTTACCTCTTAATCTGAGCTCTTAAATAGCAAGGCCAGTTATCAAGTTATTCGTTCCTGCTCGGGTACTAGAATGTACCATACTGCTTCCAACAAGACTCTGACCATACTGCTTCCAACACCGTCCCACCAGGTGAAAGCTTCACAGGATTGGCGTGAGGTCAATTTTCCAGATTTTATTTTGTCGAAAGAATGGCCTGCCTCTTCACCTGATTTGAATCTTCTCGACTTCTTTGCATAGGCCTACATGCTGGACAAATTGGGGAATACCAAATGACTAACCGTGGGAGCCCTTAAGAAACGTTTGGTGGAAATATCGTTGCCTCAAGAAATCGTGCGTGCCAGCTGTGACTCTTTCCAACATCACACGCGGCAGGCAATTAAGGCAAAAGGAGAGAGATTTGAACTGAACTGAATTAAGACATATGCTAAAGATACACCATACAAGAAATACATTAAAAATTAAAAGTCTCACATTTTAATGACCGTGTAGTTCACTGACTGGAAATCCCACTCACACTGTAAATGATTCAAGATCAATCTACCGCATACATGTGTGATTTAAAAATTTAAAGGTTTCATCACTTTTTTTTTCAATTTATTCCACACTTTTGAGGTTTGACTTACAGTAAATTTAAGTGATTCTAAACATTTAAGGGTCGATACAATTTTTTTCAGGATAGACTGACTTTATCTTTGAGTGATTCAGGACTGAATCACATCATATTCATATGACCCCATTTTTATAGGTATGATTCACTTCGAATTAAGTTATTCCAAACATTTTAGGACTAACTCATTTCATACATAAATGGTTCCAATCTTTTATTCAAGTTATTTTAGGCATTTCAGGGCTTATTTCTAATTTTTAGGACTAAATAACTTAGTATTTAAGTGATTTTACCGATACAATACGGATAGGTCAAAAATGACCTAAGATTAAAATTTGCTGTCAAAATTCGGCTTTTAGAGTTACAGAGGCCAGCGTCGGTGGTGTAGTGGTAAGCGTGACTGCTACTTAGCACCCCAGTGGGTCTGGGTTCAATCCCAGTCGACGTCGGTGGTTTTTCTGAGGCGAAAAAATCTGGTCACGTCTTCCTTTGGAAGGGAAGCAAAGCCGTTGGTCCCGGCTCATATTCATGAGTCAATAGGTAGGGTCCAGATGGTCTTAATGTTGTACATGAACGACAAGGAGGTTTTGAGTATTTAGACCAAAAACGGAAGGTGTAAAAGCTACAAGATATATCTTTACACTGTTGCAGACACATTACAGTATTCTCAGAATATTTATGGTACTCCAAACTATTCTTGAGTTAAAGTCTTAGTGTTTTGCATGATCAACAAGGCGATTTACGAGGACTCCATCGTACTTAGGAGTTGGAAAAGCTCCATGGGACATCATTACACAATTATAATCATATTACAGTATTATCAGAATACGGTTCTAGACGATCAACCCACTATTTCCTATTTCATAATCAACTGTGTATTTTTCCATGGGATATTTTCCTGTATTGGTCCATGGGATATTTTCCAACAGCTCTGTACATTCAAGCTTCATTTATATGGATGTGTCATAACTCACATAAAAAAAACTCAGGCAGACTATTTTCATGTTTAATTTAAAATTACCATTTGCGTAGTTGGTAGCTTTTTTACATAACTGCATGTTCATGTGATATAAATACAAACAGTTTCTACATAAATGTTTATTGCAAGTAATACAACGGGTGTCGGTCCTCTAACCCTTTTGTTGTACAGCTAACGCTTCGCCATCTTATATCCGCAAAAACAACCAAATGGTCTTTACCTAGTGACTTTCTCTTCAATGGTCTTCAATGGTGGGTCGAAAGGCAGCGTAACTTCTAAAAGCTATGAGTCATGTAGAATATTATGATCTGAACTCAAGAATAATTTGGAGTACCGTAAATATTTTGAGAATACTGTCATATGTCTCAAAAGGTGTAATGATATCATATGATTTTTTTCTCACCCATACGTACAGTGGAGACATCGTAAACCGCAATTTTGATCATGTGAAACATCAAAATTTGAACTCAAGGATAGTTTCGAGTACCTTAAATTTTTTAGAAATACTTTAACATGTCCATTACAATGTTATGATGTCCCGTCTCGCTAGTTCAACTCATACGTACGGTGAAGACATCGTGAATAGCCTTGTTTACCATGTAGAACATCAAGATCTAAACACAAGAATAGTTTGAAGTACCGCAAGTATTCTAGAAATGATCTGACATGTCAATTACAATGTTATGATGTCTCGTGGGCCTGTTTAAAATCATGAGCACGATGGAAACATCGTAAATAGCCTTATTGATCATGTATAAATACTGTAACGTGTCTTTTACAGTGTTATGATATACCGCGGAGTAATTTCAACTAATAAGTACGGTGGAGACATCGTTAATAGCCTTGTCGATCAAATAGAATATTAAGATCTGAACTCAAGGATTGCTTGGAAGGTCTGGAAAAACTTAAAAAAAAACAAATGTTCGAAAATTTTATCCTTTTATATTTTGTTCAAGAATGTGGACCACAAATCCGTATTAAATCAGTTAAGGTTGACTCATTTATGTTGTAGAAGGAGATGTCTCGCTCATCGCCATGAGGCACCAAGAGTGGACAGTAATGTTTTGCTAGAATGAAAGATATGAAGAGAAAGTTGAAAGTTCCGTCAGTGTACGGTAGGCTAGAAATAGAACAGAGGTATTGAAAATTGAGTGAAAGGGCATGGCAAAGTAGTATTCGAACCACAGACGTTTCATTTGCCTAACATCCCACTATGGGGTAGCATTTATGTATTTACTTATGTGACTCAAAAGTTTACAAGGATGATATTACAGTTTTACAGTTTTTCAAGCTTTTCTGGGCTGATTACCTGATATTAAAGCAATTGCAATTCAGATCTAATTCACTTTGTGTTCAAGGACTGACCTAAAGCTATGTCCATTTAGAATCCGGAATAATAAAATCGTCTGTACATCGGTAACGGATTGACGTACAAATAAGTTTAATACATCAACACAAAGGTAATTCACTGTTTTTTAAGGAAAAAATATCAGTACAAATCATTTCTCTTCGTCTCTAATGAAAATTCGTACTTTCTTTTTATTCCTCCCATCAAACGCTACACACTTCCGGAGTCAACTTCCTAGGCACATTTGTTCCACATTTTGGTCATCTGAGTTGCGTCCCGAGCCGTTTTTCCACTTTTCTTAAGCTTTCGCTTCATTATTGCCCAAAATCTCTCGATGGGTCGGAACTGCGGGCAGCTGGGTGGATTTCTGTTTTTATCGATGAAATCTACGTTATTATCGCGGAACCACTGGATGACTTCCCGGCTGTAGTGGCAACACGCCAAATCTGGCCAAAACTTAACGGGACCTTTATGGGCTTTAATGAAAGGTAGTACGCGGTTTTTGAGGCATTCTTCCTTGTACAGCTTCGAGTCCATCGTCTTATTCGTCGCGAACACTTTGGCCTTGACTCACACAATTTTCAAGTAATTTAAAACTTTTCAGGTTGATAATACGCCTCTCGCTAACTGCAAGTGGTGTGCCAACTCGAAACAAGAGGGAGTTACGCAGGAGCATAGACTTGCACATTTGTTCTGCCAAAAGTGCTTTTGTTTTCAGTTGGTTGATAAATATTCTTTTGATCTCTGATAGTCCCTCTTCTTTTAGATTAATCTCAGATTCAAAGTAATTGAGGAATATAGATACAAAGACAAATATAACTTTCTACGTGGTCAGGATCACTCAGGAAAGTCAGGTGATGTGATGTGATGTGATAGAAAGCCACCACCAGTGCAGGACTTGCCATGGCGTACAGTTCCTCCCAATGACAAGATCAAACTGTACATACCTGTAGTACTCACTATTCCGTTGTATGAAGGGCCAAAAACAGTGGTGTAAGCGGAAGCACTTACACGAAACCAAAGGAAAGGATAGAGAAACTCCTTCCAACGAAACGCTCTTATTACAGGAAATGAACAGTAAGCAATACACATTAGGCTTTCCGTCTGGTGGTTTGTTAAAAATAGGGTTAGCAAACTCACTGTAGACTGTCGGAAGATAATTAGACCTTCGCTGATCTCGATCTGACGATTTCCATCAAGGAATGCATAATTGTCAACCATGACTTGGGCCAGATAACCACGAGTCCCTCATCTAGAACAATTACTTCAAGTACCAATCATTCACATCATCAAAACAATTAATGGGTTGACGACATCCAGTTTAAAGCAAATGACTGGTAGCAACCTTGCCCGACAAACATTTCAAATCCAGAAGACCCGAGAGGCAGCCTATTCAATTAAACATTTAAATCAATCGGAATTTCAGAATGACAAAAAAAAACACTGCCACTGCCGCGGTCAAATGAAACCATTTATGACTACTGCTCTCCGCTAAATTATGGCCCATAAATGGGCCGAACGGAGGACGATTGGTTATTAAAATCACCCCAAGTCTCACGCAAGGACAGCATCCTTCGTTCATAAAACGCCAAATCACCCATTAAAGCGAGCAAAACATTCCAATTATGAAACTGCAACGAGCCGAAGATTAGAATCTATTGTCCGATTTTCGTCGATCCTTGAAAATATTACCTCAAAACATGACCACGCATAAGCACCCGGTTTTGTCGTTTTTGTTGTTGTTGTTGTTGTCAAATGATATGCAAGTCACAATCGTACAAGCGCTAAGCGGTTGTTGTCGTTTGTGAGGGGGAATGCGATTTGGTCATACGCAAAAAAAAATATATGAGAAATTCCAGTTCAGCTGCTAGAGGCCCAAACCTGTCAACCGCTGCCCAAAAATGGGCTTCCACATTTGTTGCCAATCATGTCGCCACATCGCATTTGATGAAGGTGCTGATTGGAGTCCGAACTTTTCTGTGGACCACTTCTTCTTGGGGCTACTGTTTGAACTCTGTTGGTATGAGCAATGCCGCAGGTGTCGCATTTGGGTCGCGATTTGTTCAGTTCAGAAACCCGTCTATGAAGTCCCTTTTTCGGGAAAGTTATGCGAATGAAAAATGGATGTAATTTGTTTGCCGTTAATTGGATATTGCACAAGGTTCACGCTGAATAAAAAAAAAAACCTCCACCACATTCTACGGAAGCATCAATCACCGTCACTATCGCACTTCTACCAAGCAATGAACTGGCGCACAGTTATTAACGGTTTATCCAAGTGATTTCCAACCCCTATCGTGAGCTATGCATCGATTCTCGAATCTTGGAAATAATGCCCCATTGTTCCCGGGGATTGTAACAACAGCGCAAGCTCCAAGTCCAGTTCCAGCTTGACTTGCCCCGTTCGGAAGCAACCCGAAGCGATAAATAAATCCACCCTCATCATGCATTCAATTATAATATTCCCGCGCGCAGTCAGGCCACGGAAAACAAGAGCATAACTCACGCTCGAGATGAAACAATCTGCTCCTGGATCGTGGTCATGCTGGGATTCGAACTAGCAGCAGCAGAAGTGATTTAGTTTGTTCGGAGGAAAACAATGAAGCATATAGAACGTACAATATGCATATCATAATAAAATGCAATGCTACTACTTACTGGTCCTGGCAGTCATTGCATTGTGTAGGTACTAACTGAGGCGGAGAACGGGTTGTTCACAATTTAAATAAATTGATAACATCTTACATAATGGCACATGTGTAGTATCGAAGGCGACCGGTGAGCTGAATTTACGATATCGCACAATGTTATGTGTTTTTTTTTTCTTACAGTTGGGGAGTGTTCTTCAGAATGGTTATTAGCTTGTGAGAGAGTTCGGTTCTGGGGAATTCTCGAATGAAAATAATGTGTGATTGTTACCGGGAACTCCACAGAGATTTGAAAAAATAAATATGAATTATGTTGAAATTGGAGACACAGACTCATAATATTCTCAATGCTGATTACCTGATTGAATAGTGGACTCAGTGAAATTATGGCAGATGAGTTTTGAGTGGAATTTCCGGTTGAAAATTTGAAAATCTATACAATTCAGTAATTCAATGTTTACAACAAGCTTTAAAAACACTCATTACATAGCCATCTTTATATATCCGATTAGATTTGTGACGTAGATTATGTCTTACGGCAAGGGTAGAGTGTCAATTGAAAATCTTAAAATAAACAACCGTCACGAAATATCGTTACAAATTAAACGCTAATATCTTAATAAATGCTCGAAAGATTTTCAAGATGTTTACACCAATCGGTTGGAAATTTTCCCGCGTATCAACTCACTTATCAAACATTATCAGTTAACAATTTTAAACTATTGAAAATAACGGAAATAAAAGGTGATGTCTCATAATTTTGATTTTCAGGCTAAATTTACTAAATGCACAGTAGTTTCCTATCACAGATTTCAAATGTGAGCAAGGGAGCTCTCATATGCAGCAGTGAACGATATAAAAGGGGTACACCTTCGCAAATTTTCTCATTCGTGTTGCAGTACTGCAGCGTGCGGAGCAACGAGCCATTATGGATTGGCAGCTGGCGATGGCATGTGCCCCGGAGGGTGCATTCGGCGGTTCTGAGCGGCAAGGCGCAAATGTGGATTTGACAGCTGACGGTGGCAAGTACCATAGAAGGTGCACTGGAAACCAACCCTTGGTCATTGCGCTGATTGCGCTGAAGGCTGTTGCTAGCAAGCCGTTGGCTGGGCAACCGTTGCTAGGCAGCCATAAACTATGCAATGGTTTGCTTGGCCCATGCCAGTGATTTACTGGTAGCCAGCCGGTGGGTGCAGCCCTGACGAGCGATATAAGCTGCTTGTGTGTGTGATCTTGCTGCTAGCCATATTTTGGTAAGGCGCAACAAGCAACGGCTAACCTACTTTCACCAAAAGACCGAGAAGTTTTTCAACTCAAATGCGGAAACATTTCGAATCCGTCCTTTTCAGGAGGACGAATTCAATTTCGAGAGTTTGTATGATTTGAATTTATTTAAAATTACTTTCTAATTTTTAACCAATTGGAAGACAGTGGTGGCTATAATAATTTTAGTTTTCTCTTCATTGCATAGCTTGAGAATTGTGTACAATTTACAAAAGGCTTTGTAAAAAAATTGAAACACCGGACGCTAATAATTCGATTGTTTCTTGATTGATTTATTTTTGAGATTTTTGCACTTATCTAAAGGTTTAACGATTGCCATTTTATTTACTCAAATATTTAAAATTTTACAAATGAAAGATGAATATATTTGTTGCGTTCCGGTAAATATCAAAAAAATCATTATCACGGACAATGTTTTGATTCTCGAACATGATATTCCAAAGTAACATTCCACAAAATGCTTTCTAAAGAGTGTACAAAGAATTTTCTATCATAATAACTATCTAATGCTGGGCAAACGATCTATTAGGATCACACCCACGCTTTTTGATCAGACTACGCCTTACGGCAAGGGTTAAGGTCAAATGAGAATTTGAAAATAACTGAAACAGTTTGAATGCTAATAGCTTTATCATTTCTCGATAGATTTTCGAGATTTTTGCTTCAATCAGTTGGAGATTTTTGCGACTGTAAAGTATCAAATGATTATCAAATGATCAGTATGATTAATTATTGACTTTTAATTCCCAAACAGACCCTGCACAATCTATAACGCGATAAGGATAATGGTTTCCAGCTGGTCTATCATATCAACACTATCACTACAGCCAGCACCACCGTTGCCTTTCATTATACCAAAATTCAAATCAAACGTCCCTTTCCAGGGCCGCCAAATAATTACTAAGAAGTGAATCAAGCGAATGTTCTAACATACTTACTCACTTACTTATGCTAACCCTACGTCCCATCAGAACAGTACCCGAGTACTTATCAAAACAGTTTAACGTAGTCTACGTCAACCGGTCGTGTGTTATACACAACCCCACTGATTTTTTCACCGGTGGACGTTTTATAAGGTAAGAAAAATGAGGATTTGTAAACTAGTTTTTACTTCCTGTTAGTGCCTGCATCAAAATGGGCTGTTCAGACATAAAATACGTTAACTAAGTCTTATTATCTTCTGAAATTGAACAGCCTAGAGGAGGCGTGTAAAGGATGTACTTACTCGCAGAAAATCGCTCATACAAAATTGTTTGGCAAAATTCGGCCACTGATCGGGTTCATTTGAAACATGGAAAATATAAAGATCAAGTAAAGCTCTAATCTATAATAAAGTATCATTCATATTGTTTAATTTACTCGACTACTTTTCTCATTCCAAATGCTCGGACCTATCGCTTGACTTCATCCATTATATTTCTAACAAAAGCGTTTCCCATCTGTGGGTCACTTTAATTCAGACTTTCTTCAAGTATAACTCATTTTTTTTTCATTATTTAGGGATTCTTTCAGAATGCTGTTTGCATGATAGCCTATTTTTTTTTTCAATCGAGCGAAGTTCCGGTGAATTCAGAGAATCCATGAATTTTGGCGCGGCGCCTCGGATAACGTAGTCGGTAAGCGCACGGTCTACCAAGCCGGAGGCGGCGGGTTCGGTTCCCGACCGGACTAGGAATTTTTCGGGTTGGAAATTTTCTCAACTTCCCTGGGCATAAAGCTCGATTCAAAGTAAATCTGGACGCACGGTTTAATACACCACCGCGTCCCTGGTGGTTGGAACAAAAAAACGTTTGACAGGCATTTGTTGATGTTTCATTGACGAAGAAACTGGTGAAAAGTTTTTCACGATTGATCGACGTATCTCGAAATTAAGGACCATGGAACTTAAGAAAAGAAAATTATTTTTGTTTTCTTTATTTTACGTCGGCCTATTTTCTCACATGGTGACAATCACCGACGCCAGGAAGATGACTCCATCACCTGGACCCTATCTAAAGACTCATGAATATGAGCCGGGACCACCGGCTTTACTTCCCTTCCGAAGGAAGACAAAAGAAAATAAATTGTGCACAAACATCTAGAGAATCCTTCGTGGTCTGCCTCAAAAATAGTTAAATAGTCAAAAGTGTTAAGATTCCCAAAGTCAACGGTGTGTCCTGTAATCAAACGTTACAAGAATAGTCTGAGTGTGGATAGAGCACAGCGCATCTATCATAAAAGTGGCACTAGGACAAAGAGCTGAGGAAAGGTGTTGAGGTACGTGAAAGGCAACCCAGGTGTCTGCATACGTGATTTGGCAAAGAAATACGATTACAACTTTTCCACCATGCGTAACATCCTTTCAAGAGAAGGGTATAAGTCTTTTTGTGCCAGTAAACATCCGAATCGCTCCCTGAAACAAAATTTAGTGGCCAAAAAGCGAGCACGATTACTATACGAACGAGTTTGGACGAAATTTGTTGGCTGTATTTTAATGGATGACGAAACATATGTCAAAATGGATTATAAACAAATCCCCGGACGAAAATTTTACCTTTCAACTGGTCGTGGGGATGTCCCTTCCAGGTATAAATTTGTTTTTGCTGATAAGTCAGCTCGGAAACTAATGATTTGTCAAGGAATCTGCAGTTGTGGCCTTAAAACCAAGGTTTTCATCACATCTCACACAATGACGCCAAAGGTTTACATTAAAAAGTGTCTGAAAAAGCAGATTTTACCCTTCATTCGGCAACACAAGACCAACTAGCCGGATCTAGCCAGCTGCCACTACTCTAAGGAGGTACTAGAATGGTATGCTGCAAACAATGTTAATTTCATCGCAAAAGAGATTAATCCTCCGAATTGCCCTGAGCTCAGACCGATCGAAAAATATTGGGCAATTGTCAAGCGCAAACTTCGAGGATGCGGTAAAGAAGTGACAAATGCACAACAAATGCGTTTAAAGTGGAATAAGTTCGCCGGTACAGTGTCACCAGCGACTGTGCAGATTATGATGGCATGATCGCAAGTAAAGTGCGATAGTTCGTTTGAAACGGTAAAATGTAATAACTTGTTATATGTCGTTTGTTTGACTTTCTGATCAACCGTATATATTGTTTAATTCTTGCGTTATGGTCACTTGAATGCGTCCAAATTTACTTTGAATCGGGCTTTTGAGTTTAATTGTGCCTGCCACGCATAGAAAGCTCTCAATTAATAACTGTGGAGGTGCAATTAGAACACTAAGTTGAGGAGCAAGCAAAATCTCGTATGAAAGATCGTCATAGCCAGAAAGAAGAAGAAAACGAAGATGTATTTTGGCGCAAAAAGCACACCATTGGTTTCGTACCACTCCAACATGTTCCTAGCATAGTAGTATGAGGCAAGCTCAGGCCAAAATAAAGTAGTGTTGTGATTCTTCAGGAGTGGAAAGAGTACACTGAAAATTTATTTTCGTAAATAAGCTTTCACTTCATTAACATGGATTTTTAACATAGAACAAATGTCTCGTCAATGGTATGAAACCTCCATATTGCTTGGCATCTAATAAAATGCTATCATTACACCTGTTTTTTACAATTGTTGACATGTTGTACCACTAAATAAACTGCAAAGTTTCAGCTGTCACGTTATTGAATCGTTTCAATGATCCGTAAAATAGCTCAAGAACTACACTGAAAAAATAATTATTCTTGTTTCATAGAGGGCGGTACGGAAATAAAAGAATTTAAATAAGTCGTTTAATGTTCTACATCTGAATAGCCTAAATAAGGCGTGTAAAGGCTGTATTCACGGAAAATGGCGCACATAAAAATAGTCACCAAAGTTTGGCCGCAGTTAGGTGGGCAGGGGAGGAGTGAACCGATTACTCACAGCCGTCTCGAGGTTAAAAGGCCTACTAGGAACAAATATAGATACAATCCATAGTCAACTCTGATTTGTATTTTTATGTCCACTCGACTTCTTTCCCCATTCATAATGGTTTCTATAAATTCCATCCGTTATTTTTTGTACAACAGCTTCTCCCATCCCAATTCATGGTTATTATAGATTAGTTTTGGATTCTTACGAAGTGCTGTCTTAATGATGGTCCACCGTTTTTCAATCGGACGAAGTTCCGGTGAATTCGAAGGGCTCATGTAATTTGACACAAAAAGCAAGTCATTGGTTTCGTACTTCTCCAACACGTTCCTAGCATAGTGGCATAAGGCAAGATCAGGTCAAAGAAGAGTAGAATCCTTGTGGTTTTTTAAAAGTGGCAAGAGTTGCTTTTGAAGCCACTCTTGCTTATATATTTCACCATTTATAGTTCCAGATGTGATAAAGGTAGCGCTCAATTTGCCGTAACCGCAAATTGACAGCCAGACTAGCAGTTTCTTGGCGTGTTTGCAATTTTCTTCTTTCAAACATCCTGGACTGGACTTGGCGACGAAATATTCCTGTCCTGACATTTTGCTTCTCATTCCTGTTTGGGACCCTCGGCATTTCGTAGGTCTGGAGCCGATGAGTTTTCTGGACGAAACAAATCGACATGTTTGGCCGGGGCTTGAATGTTGCTAAAGGGTGATACGGTCAAAATTTGGTCAAGGGAAAACGCGTGTAAATCGGTGAAATCGTTTATTTACAAAATCAAATTAAATTTCTTTTTCAAGTTCAATTAGTATAAAATTCAGGAAAAATATTCAGTTAGGCTTCCGCTTTTCCAAATCCGAATTGCCGGGCCTTACGCTTGACCCCTGCCATCAGATTTTGTACAGCCACCTTGTCCACCTTCTTCGCCGCAGAAAGCCAGTTTGCCTTGAACTGCTGCTCGTCCTTAGCAGTTTTTTTGGTCTTCTTTAGGTTCCGCTTGACAATAGCCCAGTATTTCTCAATTGGGCGGAGCTCTGGCGTGTTGGGAGGGTTCTTGTCCTTGGGAACCACCTGCACGTTGTTGGCGGCGTACCACTCCATGGCCTTTTTACCGTAATGGCAAGATGCCAAATCCGGCCAAAACAGTACGGAACAACCGTGTTTCTTCAGGAAAGGCAGCAGACGTTTATTCAAACACTCTTTCACGTAAATTTCTTGGTTGACAGTCCCGGAAGCTATGAAAATGCTGCTTTTCAAGCCGCAGGTACAGATGGCTTGCCAAACCAGATATTTCTTTGCGAACTTTGACAGTTTCGTGTGCTTGAAAATATCTGCTACCTTTCCCCTTCCTTTTGCCGTATAAAACTCCTGTCCCGGAAGCTGCTTGTAGTCGGCTTTGACGTAGGTTTCGTCGTCCATTACCACGCAGTCAAACTTCGTCAGCATCGTCGTGTACAGCCTCCGGGATCGCGCTTTGGCCGTCGTATTTTGTTTATCATCGTGATTTGGAGTCACTACCTTCTTGTAAGTCGATAGTCCGGCTCGTTTTTTGGCTCGATGCACGGTTGTAGACGATACACCCAGCTTATTTGCGGCATCTCGGAGAGATAGGTTAGGGTTTCGCTTGAAACTACCGGCAACTCTCTTTGTCGTCTCAGCGGCTTCCGGTTTTCGATTTCCCCCCGATCCAGACTTCCTGGCTGTCGACAAACGTTCCCCAAACACTTTAATTACATTTGTAACGGTTGATTTGGCAACTTTTAGCGATTTTGCCAACTTTGCGTGCGAGTAGCTCGGATTTTCGCGATGCGCGAGCAAAATTTTGAAACGCTGCTCTTCTTGCTTGGACGGCATTTTGACAACTGAAGGGTGAATTCCAAAATCAAAAAAGGAGCAACATTCAACACACACCACCCTTAAAAGGGGGGGGGTTTTGGTGTTTTTAAAATACAAAAAAAAAAAAAATACCGCAAGTTTATTATTTCCAAATTTTGCCCGTTTCCCCCTTTTCGCCCTTTTTGGCCATTTTGCCGTTAAACGGGCCTCTTCCTTCCTTCCTTTTGAAAGGTCTATTTTTTTTAGGGTTTTTTAGCACACGGAGATGGGGGTGATAGGAAATTTTTTTTTTTTTCGTTTTTTTTAAGGGGTCGAATTCAATGTAAAATTTCAATTTTAGTATTTATTAACGTTTTCATTTAAAAAAATTGACAAAAATCGCCGATTTCACCCGCACTGACGAAACTACCCATGCAGCATCAAACACTGTAACCCATGAGTCGGCAGACAAAATTTGACAGCTCTATCAGTCGAACTCTAACCGTGATGGCCAAAACAGTGAAGCAACTCCGTTCAGAAGTGTGCACGTTCAAAGAACAGCACCCCGCCGCGTCAAAAACGGACATCGTGCGCCACTTTGTGGACAATGAATACGCCCGTTCCGGCATCTACAACATCTTGGCACTATTAGACAACAATCAGAGCATCTAAAGAAAGCCCGATTCCGGACGGCCGACGACTCTGAGCGACAAGAAGCTCCAAAGGATGCTGAAGAGGAAGACCGAAGGAAAAGTGGCTACATCGCTGCGTGCGCTTGGCCGGGAGGTCGGTTCAAGCGGCCAAACAGTGAAAAAGTACCTGGCAAACATGAACATACATGTCAGGAAGCGGAAGTCGCGTCCACTGGTTTCAGATCTGCAGGCAATGACGCAGCGACAGCGGCTGAATAAGATGGTCAACTCGATTTTCCCGGCGAATCGCGACGTGGCGGTGGTGATGGACGACGAGACCTATCTCTCCCTGGATGGCAACGACTGGCAGGGCACTTCGTATTTTACTTCCCCCACGAAGGAAGTGAGCTCCGAGGTGAAGTTCATTTCACACACACACAAGTTCCTCAAGAAGGTGCTGTGCCTGACAATCAGCGAGAAGGGGATGTCAAAGCCGCTCTTCTTTCGCTCCGGACTGGCCGTGAACGGGGAAATTTATAGTACGAAATGCCTGCCGGAAGTTGCGTCGTTCATCAAGAAATACCATAAGGACGAAAACGCGGTGTTCTGGCCGGATCTGGCGTCGGCCCACTACTCGAAGCGATCGTTGGAGGAGATGGAGTGGCTGAATATCGATGTGGTACCCAAGTCGGCAAACCCGCACAATGTCCCCCAACTGCGTCCCATCGAGAATATCTGGGCCAACCTAAGCGTAAGATCTACTCCAACAATTTTGTCGCGAAAACTGAGGTGGAATTGATAAATAAAACGAAGAAAGAACTCAAAAACGTGCCTACACGCATGTTTTCGTCCGCCATGGCGAATGTTCCAGTTAACTGCCGGATTTTTTTGCAAGTAAGCTTAAATAATTAATTTCCTTAGGAAATTTATCAAAGGCAATTATCTGTCGTGGCTTTTTTTATCACCATCCGAAAAAAAAAATCCGTTTTTTAATGCAAACGTTAAGAAAAACTAAATGTGTATATTTAATATTTATTTATTTCGTGTCTTTCGATACATATTCTAGAAAATTAGCCGCATACCAACTCCTGCACGGTTTAAGAGTAGTGGCATGAAGCCATATCTGGTGGCATATACGTAGCTTGCCACGAACAATTTGTAATGTGAAAGAACTCTGGTTTTGATGGTGCTGTCAAATGACGGTTTATGGGCCAAAATGACGGTTTTTGAGGCAGTCAGTTCTCACCGCTTATGGTGCCTATGGTCACGAATGGTTCACTCCGTTTTCCAAAAGTGCATTTGGCCTTCCAAATAAGGCACTTTGAAGTGAGTTGCAACAGCTTCTCCCATTTAAACTGGTTATCCACAGCAAACTAACCGGTAACTGTTTGAAATCCACTTTGGTGCAGCACCGGAATTCGTTAGCAGTTTCGTGGAGATTATTCCGGACACGCGTTTCAACAACATTCTGCTAGTAATCATTGCGATTTGGGATGTTCTACACCTTGTACGTTTTCAATCGTGTCTTGGCCCTCTTGACAAAAAATTTGCGAAACATCAAGTTCTTCAATTGAGCAATCAGCGCTCCCCCGTTTTTTTTGCGCGTTGTTCCTGGTTTTCGTCCAGTTTTTGGCTTGTGGTCCACTGTTATCCGTTCTTGGAACCTTTTGAGGACCCTTGAGATGGTCGAATGATGTATATTCATCAATTTTCCCAAGGCGTGATGCGACAACCTAAGATTTTGCATGTGGGTGAACAAAATCCTTTCGCAAACGGTTCGCTGATTTCCTTCCATCTAGATCGTAATTACACTGACAACTGCACAACTGCACTCTTAAGAGAAACTGAGTAAAATTTGGTTAATTTCGATCGAGTATGAAACAATTTACGCAAGTTTGAAAGTGTCGCAATAATTATCGATTCAACCTTTAGTCATTAAGAACAGCACTAAGAAACACCTGTTCCAGGTGGTAGAATTTCAATGCACAGGTGACTCCTATGTCACAGTGTTAAGTGACCTTTAGTTTACCGTGCCAATGAATGAATGGTAAAGGGGGTTTAAACAACCCAAACAGAGCCTGTGGAGTACTTGTGGGGCCAAATATTATAAATACTAATATTATCCGTTCCCAGAATCCCTATACATTGGTAAACGGACACAACAGTAATACCATCTCCCGGTGAGAAAGGTAACTAAACCATCCGCGGCTTTATTATTTAAGCGTGGTATCAATTAATTCTAGAGATGTTTCAGTCGCAATTATTACTCTCCTTTATACTACTGCTGATTATACTGGTTCAGACTGATCAGTTATTTTATCATGTTATAACGCTAAGTTTTGTCTTGTCGATGATTATAGCATAGCATGTTACAACTCTATCGTCTGAACGACTGGAATAACTTATTCCATGCAGTATACCACAGTATTGGACAAAATAAAGCACGTACTTTCAATATTTTTAAACTTTCTTGATTTTCTCAATATTTATAATAGATAGTTATTCAAAGTATTCGAAAAAAAGTTAGCATTGTAGATGCACTTTCGGAATATAATTTGTTTGGGGAGTAAGGAGTCATGAATTATTGGAACCTAGTATTTATTTAAAAAAAACTGTCCATTAAAAAAACATGATGGATAAAATTACGTACGCATTACGCCAAACATAACATATGCATTAATTATTTTTACTGTACTATTTAGTATGGCCACCCTTAGCTTCAATCACGGATTGCAAGCGTCTTGGCATACTTTAAACCATGTTTTTGATGGGTAGAGGGTTCATAGTTTTTGGCAATCTTTTTAACGTATTTATAGATGATCGCGATAAATAGTAGCAGATAATGCTAACTATGAATCAGAACAAATTTCATATTACAAGTGTATGCAGTTTGACCAGGTATGGGTAAGATTTCTCATTGAATTTCATGCGCAATGCGAACATGCAAAAAAGTCGTTTGAATTTTTTTTAGTATAGCTGGTGATATTGTTTCGAAATTTGATTCTGAATCAAATGTTCACATATACGTAGATTTTAACCAAAGAACAGCTCATTTTATTGTTGATGACGATAAAATGAGCTGTTAGGGAAAATGAAGCGGTCCACACTGCAATTGAGTACTCCATATTTATATGTACATGAAGAAAACCCAACGATGGATAACAATTTTACCGAATCATTCTATGATTTCAGAAAGGCAAACTCTGCAGTTAACAAAAATGAATTTAATTGGGTCGACTGGCATATTTAAACGCGCAATCAGGAAAAAGAAGAATCAGTGGATGCATTCTAGAAAAAAAAGATATTCTAAAAGAAACCAAAAATTTGTGTGTGTCTTATTTTTTTCTTTGAGTAGGTAAAATTATTTTCTTAACTTTTTCAGATTACAACAAATGTTTCGAAGTAAAATAGCAGAAGATCAATCCAGGCCTATGTTCTCTTACAATGCATCCATTCATTTGATCCTGTTGAAGTGCATATAGAACACTCAATTCAAAGTCGTCAACACGATCGCAATAGTAAAAAAAATCCTAATCTCACCAGAGTCTGCAAATATTACCCTGCAGCCTCTCACTTATACCCAACAATCCATTCTAACAATTCCACTATTTATTTAACAATGAATCAATTTCGCAAGAGGCAATCTGTCTCCCGTAAACCAGTAGGTCACCAGCTGCAACTGACTGGCAGTCGTTCAAATTTGGAAGTGAACGTGTAGGATGATGCCTCGATCATGCCGGGAGAGTGTGTACCAAGACATAAATCCTATGCATGAACGGCAGTGGCAGTCAATCCATTACGTCGTCGTTGTCGAGTTGTGTTGTGGAAAATAAAATCTATCGAACAATAATTGCGTTCTTCTATGACAACGGACTGGGATTTACAAGCTATCTATTAAGTGGAAGCCCGAATCGAAATAGAAGAATTATAACATTTTTACGACTGGGGAGCTTCGGTGCTGTGATTTGATGAATTCAAAGGAAAATGGTGTAATATGAGAGGAGCAGGAAGATGATGATTGTTTACAACCGTTGATTGGAACTGATCGAACGAGGTTTTCCAGTGGTGCCAGTTCGTTAGCAACCGAATGTCAGCTGAATCCGGTAACGTAATTTGACAGATTGGCAGCTGGCAAGCAATTTACGATCGGTAAAGCCGATTTGACAACCCCCATCTCCGTCTATTTCGAACCGTTTTATGGCGCTTCTGGTTTGGAACCCGCGCCATGTTCTTCGGCACCTCTGTTTCATTTAACCCCGAAAGCCTGGTTGTCAGTTTGCTGGGGTGTTGTTACCGGTTATTGGATCGCTGTTTGGTGCCACCCACAAGCCTCAAGCAAGCGACTGCGAGAGACAGCCGAGAGGATCATCTACCCAACTAACTACTTCAGAAGTTGAACCCGTGCCGCGCAATAGCGCAGGCGGAGGTGGCAAGTTGGAAAGTTGTTGCTGCTATGATGTTGTCACCTCCCGTTCCTCTTTCGTCCCTTCGTACGCTCCACCCCAGGGAGTGAGTTTGTGTGTGTGTATCGGAAATCACGTGCGGTTTTGTGTGTTTTGTTGGGCTTTCGCGCGCTTCCTCCGCGACGGCTTTGTTAGCCTTTCCTAGTCGACTTAGCAGCTTCGTCGTCGAGATTTGTCACGAGCCAACTCATTGCTCATGTGCTCATGTGCTTGTTGCCGTACTCTTAAGGAGCTGAAGCGGTTTCGAAATTCAATTAAACAAAGTTGTTGTTTTCGCGATGTACTTTGGTGGGTTTTCGGGTTCAAGTGGGTTGAAGTTGATCGTGCTTCCTGGGTTGTTCTGTTGCTCAATTCTATTTTGTTACTGGGTAGCATATGGTCGCTTGGTGCAGATTGCGACAAAGTATTGAAAGAGATTTGCTTGCGCTATGGAATCAGAAAAGTTACGTCGGTTGGCCGAATGTGTTTTGGTGATCCAGAGCTTCAAAAAAACATTTGAACATTAATTAGGTTTTGATTGTACAGGTTTTCAAATATTTGTTTTCAATTTCTGAACCTAAAATAAATAATAAGTTTGACGATCGAGAATTAAACAATCATTGATAAACATGTCCGGATTTTGTAAAACACTACAAGCTATCGTTACAACCGTGGACTCAAGAGTCAGAACCTGCTTATCAGTACATTTCCCACGAAAAATCATGATTCACGAGAGTAGATAGGAAAGGCATTCTTGTACTACGAAGGTGTATCCTATAGAAGATTAATCAGGCTTAAACTGAACCCACAAAACTGCGTCTGCGTCAGCGTTGACAATCGGATGCCTGCAACAATCAACAGGAAACTAATTATTTAAAATGTACACATAATTCAACAAAACCGATTGCTTATTTCACAATAATATAGTTATATCTACATAAGAAACAGTTGATTAAGATGCTAATTCGTCTTTCTGAGAAACTCTCGAACTTTCTGTGGTACACCCGCCATCAGGTTCAGTACGGTATCCCCAGATATGCCCGCCGTGACGATTCTCCATCTTCTCTTGAAATCATCGGTACCATTTGCTTGTTTCTTAGTTTCAAAGAGTTTCCGCTTAACTAGAGCCCAGTACTTCTCTGTTGGGCGAAGTTCTGGACAGTTTGGTGGATTGGCTATGTGCCAAAAATTTGACCTCTTGGACCTTTTGGACGGATTTCGCATAGTGACAACAGGCCAAATCAGGCCAAAACAGAGCTGGAGAGTCGTGGCTTCTGATAAACGGTAGCAACCGCTTTTACAAATATTCTTTCTCGTACACATCCTTTTTGAAAGTGCCAGTAGCGACGAAACTTTTAGATTTTTGACCACAACTACATATGGCCTGGCAAATCAAATACTTTTTCGGGAATTTGGACACCGTTTTAGTCCGGAAATGGTCAGCAACGGCGTTTCTTTGAATTGCGTTATAAAAAGCCAGACCCGGAGGCTGTTTACAGTCTTCGAGTACGCATTTTTCGTCGTCCATTATGATACAAGAAAATGTTTGTAAAAAATTGGTATAAAGCTCTTTAGCACGACTTTTTGCAGTGAAATTTTGCGTTCCAAAATACCAAGTTCATGCTTGGTATGGCTTCATCTTGCTGTAATTTAACTATGTAAGGGTCTTTTCATCTAAAGAGCCAATTTTTGGGTTGTTGCGGAAGAGCTCTTCTGCCACTGTTTCCTGAGAACCTTCTTGAGCTGATTTTTATTCTGAATCGTATGTTCCCAGATCTTCCGTTCCAGATGATCCCTCAAATTATCTTTAGAGTTGAGTTCTGGAAACTGGGGAGGATGTGGAAGCGTTGACTCGACGTTGTAGAGCAGCCATTCTCTTACGAACTTCGAGGAATGTTTAGGGTCGTTATCTTGGACGAAATGGAAATTATATTAGTGAACCAATTTCATCGTCCTTCAGATTACTCTTCAATATGTCCAGATCAGTGCTGAGCTCCATCACGGTACTGACAGTGTTAGAATTGCCAAATGAGATTCTTGCAAATAACAATCAAAGCAACAGAAGAGCCTCTCTCTCGAACATCTCATCAACATGAAATAACAACCGAGAGATATTTTTTTCTAGCGATTCTCACCCATTTTTTATATCTTGTACAAGTGTTATGTGTTACGATCATATCGCCAAGAGTAAAGAAACCGGCATGGAAATTTTCCATCATTTTACTTCTCCAGTTCAAAGACGATCATGATGGTCATCGCTAGTACCGATGTTTCCGCTGTCAAAACCGGCAGGCATCACCCCGTCAGTGGCGATGTGTCCGCAGCTTGAGCTTCACGATTTAGTTAATTGAATGTTCAGTTCTTATGTTAAACCTTTTTGAATATCAAGGATTAAATTCCTATTTTCATAGGTACGACCGAATACTAAACCATGTTTAACTAGAGTTTGTTTTCGTGATTTTTTTCTTGAATAAGTCGATTGTGGGCTGCGTCAGTGTCAGGGTCAAAATTGGCAAATAGTTGTCATGATACATTTTTTCATGATTTTTACGAGGAAGCGTAGTAATGTAACTGTAATAATAATAATGTTTATTAACCTTCTTAAGATATTGGGGTCAATTATGACCCATGGTACAACTTCAATGTACGCTATCTTTTTTTATTTTGAAACCATTCGGGCTGAATTTTTCTGGCTTTTAATATTTCGTGGAATTCTTCATTTTTGCATAAAATTTTTGTTTTAATTGGTTTAAGGTGGTTATTCTAATGAAGTGACACATGAGACATTAGGGTCAATATTCACCCGGATTTCAACTCTTCGTAGAATTTCGAAATTTTTAGTTAGAATTTTAATGTTTGAAAAGTTCTGGTCTCAAAAATGCATTGAAACAAAAAATAAACTGTTTCGGGTAACATTGTCCACCGGGAATCTACTCCACAGGGAAGAAAGTCTTAGTTCACCTGTTTTAACAGAAATGCATATAAAACATTCTAGACTCATTGTTGAGAATTGGCGTCTTGAGCAAAGTTCCTAAGTGTGTAACAAATCGTCTTATGATAACATCATATTAGTTCCAAATCGTGCTGCAGAGATGGCGCTGCAGTCTATATATGCCAACTGAAGCTCTAAAGAGTTGCCGTCTTGAGCAAAGTTGTATATTCCAAATGTAGTAATTTAACATTATCAGATGGCACTGCAGTCTCTCTTTGCCAAATGAGGCTTTAGAGAGTTGCCGTCTTGAGCAAAGTTGTTGAGAATGTAAAATAAAGACATTTGAAATAATCACATTAGTTCCAGATTGTACCGTAGAGATGTCGCTGCAGCCAATCTTTGCCAAATGAAGCTCTAGAGTGGCCGCGTTGTGCAAAGTTTCTCAGTATATAATTTCTCATCTTTTGAGATTATCATATTAGTTTCAGATCTTGTTTCAGAGATGGCTCTGCAGTCTATATTTGCCAAATGAAACTCTGGAGAATTGCCATCTTCGGCAAAGTTCCTCAGCATGGCATTTGTCGTCATTTGACATTATAATATGAATTCCAGATCTTGCCACTAAGATAGCGTTATGTCAATCACGGTCTTCAACATATTCAATAACTTTGTCGAAGAAAGTATCTCACTAGAACTTCATTTGTCTGACATAGACTACTTCTCTGCAGCACAATCAGCAACAAATATGATAGTGTGAAATGTCACGATATTAAATACTGAGTAAATTTGCCGAGCACAGCAATTCTTTAGAGCTTGGCTAAGATAGACTGCATTGCCATTTCTGAGCTAAAATCTGGAACTAAGATGACAATGTCATAAGACGATCCTCGGCATATTAAATACAGGGTGTGGCAGAAAATAATGCGAAAATTTGTTCTATTTCTTTCAAATCCCATTTTCAACTAATTCAAGCAATAATATCAACATTTTCGAGTGCAGTTATCTTTATAAAGTCCTTTTATACAAATTTATTCAATGTGTCCTCCATTTTTATTAATAACATCCTCGAGCCGACGCCGGAAGCCAGAGCATGCCTTTCGGACGTAGTCCTCCGACATTGACTGCCATGTGCGTGTTATGGTTGACTTCAGGGTTTTCACACTAGGGTGTGATGTTTTGCAGACTCGTGCTTCAACATATGCCCAAATCGAATAATCCAACGGATTCAGATTGTGGCCAGGGGCCACAAATCCCTCGGCCAAAACTTCATGTTATCGTTCAACCATTGTTGGGTTCGATTGGACGTGTGACACGGCGCGTTTTGGTCCTCAGAGAAGTTGGCCTTGACCCAGGGAAGCACTTGGTCCTTTAAAATACCGTTATACACTTCGGTATTGATTTTAACTCCAGCATCAATGAAAACAGACGGCATTTTCAAACCGTTGGACGCCACCAAGCCAAACATCATTACACCAGCCGGATGTTTGGTTTGAAATTTGAATTTCACTTTTTCCGGAACGTTCTTCATTTTCTGCGGTGAAATGAACCGGTCCGTGCGGCTGTTAGCCACAGCATCGATGCTGAAAAGCTTTTCGTCGGAGAACAGGATTATCATTATTTCCTTCTTCATCAAGGAAAGCAATCTCTTGGAACGAGTCACTCGTAGTTCCTTGACCCGGTCCGTAATCAAGTGGCGTTTCACTCTGGCTCTGGAAGATGCTTGCAGGTCTTCTTTGCTGATTCTCCGCATGGATTTCTCCGAAATATTGGCTTCCTTTGCAAGTTTTCTTATGGAACGCACCAGGTTGCGAGCAATTTTTGCACGGACCGATTTGATCGCGTTCGGCGTGCGTGCAAAGCGCGGATGTCCGCTTTCCGGCTTCCGCTGCTTAGGACCATCCTGCAGGGACTTTTTTATGCGGTAAACTGTTGCCAAATGGCACCCTACCCCCTTGGCAATCTCTTTCGGCTTCTTTTGGACGAGCAACAAACCGTTGATCACTTCTTTCGCGAACATTTTGACGAATTTGCAATAAAACAAATAGAATATTTGGATGCCGCACTTGAAAGTAAACATAAAAACATACACTTTCGACAGAAATTAGTCACTAGCTACACGAATTAACCCAATACTCAAGTTTGAACATTTTCGCATTATTTTCTGCCGCACCCTGTAACTTTGCTGAAGATGGCATCTCTCAAGAACTATAATACATATGATTGAAATAAACTACAGCGGCATCTCTGCTGCACAATCAAGACTCAATATGATAGTGCCAAATGATCGCATAGTACCTATATACTGAACAAGGCAACTCTTTGAAGATTAATTTGGAAAAGAGAAAACGCATATTTTTGCTGACCACCTTTTTTTTTTTTTTTACCATCTTTTTTTTTTTTGATAAATAAAATAAAAAAACAAACTTTTTTTTATTTATAATAAATTTAGATGGTAACAGGCCAAATAAAAATATGCTGAATAGGCAGTTAAGTTCAGGTACTATTACTATTCAGGTACTAAATGCCTATTTCACGAACAAAATTGTTGCTGTTCTCTACGCACTTAGCTTTTTTTCGCCGAGAATCCAACAGCCGATCATTTCGGCATTTTAATTTACTGAGATTCAGTGAATAAATAACCGAGATTCGGCCAATAAATTAAAGTTTCACCGATACTCAGCTATCAAACAAACATTAAACAGGGATATCAGCAAAAGTAACTGCTGAGATGATCGGCTGTTGGACACTTTGACGAGGTAAATTGAGTGTGTTTGCCAAAAAGTAGGTATATAATCTAGACCGAGTGCAGACAATAAAAACCTTTTTAATTTGTTAACAATAACACAAAATAAGATAATACATCTAACATAAAATATGTAGTTTTGACTATATAGCTAATTTTTTTTCATTATGCGGGTACTGAACCACTTTGCCGCAGACGGATACTCTTTAGAGCTTCATTTGACAAAAATATACTGCAGCGCAATCTCTGCTGCACAATCTGGAACTAATCTGATAACGCCAAATGACTGAATTTTGTATACTCACCAACTTTGCCGAAGACGGCTACCCTCAATCGCTTCATTTGGCGAAGATAAACTGCAGCTCCATCTCTGCGGCAAAATCTGATAGCATGATACTTACAAAAGACGACATATTACTTACCGAAAAATTATGCCTAAGACGGCAACTCTCTCAAGCTTCATTTGACAAACATAGACTACAGCTCCATCTCTGCTGAAAGATCTGGAACTAATATGATGTTATCAAAAGACGACAAATTACATTCTGTGAAGGCGGGAGATGAACCAGCCCAAGGCTGAAAATCTCGATAATACAGAAAAAAAAAGAAAAAAAAATCCAAGAAACTTTGCAGAAAACGGCAACATGGCGCATACCTACATAACGATGAAAATTTATGTTCGCACTTATTGAACACCGTTTAAGTGTACGGACAATTTTTTGGCATCATTTTTGCAACTTTTTCAAGTATATAACGGTTTTATCTAAAACAGATGTGTTTGTGGTTATTTAAATGACTAAGATACAAAACAGATATTTTTATACCACATATGAAACAAAAACACTTCAATTGTCACTCAATTTTATTGACACACAGTACAGGGTGAGTGGTTATTCCTGTCAGTGTTATTCAAGGTGTGGCCAAGGGGTGGATCACTCAACACATTTTTCTCCTGTGCTATTTTTTTTTGAGTGTGTTGCAATGTTCTACGAGTTCCCGTAATGTGCCGAAGGTGCCGAGGTTGACAGTACATATTGTTATTTTCTGCTGAGCCTGGCAACCAGGCAATGCATATTGGCAAGGTTGCTGGTTTCATATTTCTATCAGCTCAACTGTCAAAAGTATTCCTCTGTGTGCCGTGTGGCTTTGGATTGAAAAACGAAGTGCCGCTGTTAGGAAACATATTCGTCTAGTGTGTAAGACATCGTTGCTGGCGCACTGTTCTAAGCGAGATACCCTTGGGTGTGGCCCATTTTGTATCGGAACATACATTTTTGTTTCTTACAGCGACCCTAGTGGTCGAAATTAGTAAACTATTACATCTTATGTGTTCCCTATAACAATAACAAAATCCAAAAAAAAATTTCGCGGTGCAGCTTAAACGTGTTACAGAGAAACACAAAATAGAAGAAGAAAAAAGAAAAATAATTGTGCGCAATCATTTGGAAAACCCTTCGTGGTCTGGGCCAAAACTTGCTAAGGTGTTGGGTTTTCCCAGAAATACCGTGTGGTGTGTTTTGAAAAAGTACAGAGAAACTTTGTCGACGGATCGCAAGCCTCAAAGCAAGCGTCGGGCGGGTACTGTCAACCGTCAACTGCGGAACAAAGTAATCAAGAACATTAAGGCAAACCCCAACATCTCAGACATCTCAGATTTGGCCAAAAAATTTCGCGCCGCACGCAGTACCGTGCAACGGATTCGTCTCCGGGAAGGCTTCAAGTCATATCGTGCCTGTAGACAACCAAGTAGGGATCAAAAGCAAAACAATGTGGCGGATTCTGGTCAGAAAATTTTATGATCAGATGTTGACAAAAATTCAATGGTTGTCTCCTCATGGATGATGAGGACCTATGTAAAGGCCGATTTCAAACAGCTACCAGGACAAAAACTTTACTTGGCTACGGCTCGGGGAGATGTTCAAGTATGTGTTTGCAAATAAATTTGCACGTAAATACGTGATTTGGCAAGGCATCTGTAGCTGCGGTAGGAAGACCAAGGTTTTCATCACTGATAAGACATTTAGTTCAGCGCTGTACAGAACGGAATGTCTCCAAAAGCGAATGTTGCCATTCATCAGATCCCACAATGAACCTGTGATGTTTTGGCCAGATCTTGCAAGCTGTCATTACAGTAAAACAGTGCTACAGTGGTATGAAACCAACGGGATTCAGTTTATACCGAAAGAACTCAACCCACCAAACTGTCCCCAGCTCAGACCGATAGAGAGATTTTGGGCTATTGTGAAGAGGAAGCTGAAGGTGATTGGTAGTATCGTCAAAAGCATCAATGAACTGAGAACCAAGTGGAATAAGATTGCCAAAACGTTGCTGAAGCGTATTCCGGGAAAAGTCCGCAAATTTCTTCGAAATAGAGATGATTGATTTTTTTTGTATTTTCCCTCTAAATTTCACATAAAGTTGAACATTTTAGTTAAAACAGAATACTATTTTGTTGATGTTGATTTTTGTTGATCCGAAATATGCGCAATAGTCTATGCTCCATCTCTAACTGGGCAACACCTTAAACATATGTAGTTTTGAATGGGGTAATCACAGACATGTTTGCTCATTTTTCTTTTAGAGTGTATTGAAATGTCAACACGGCTTGCAAATTTGTTTTGAATTTTCATTCGTTCGAGACTCGTGGTAATCATGGACAAGAAAAGGGAGCTCGTGATAAGTCTGTTTTTGAAACATTTCAGACGGTGTTGCATTACAAAGAAATCGAAACCACTCGGATTGAACGAAAGATTCATCTTTCGCACCATCAAACACTACAAAGAAACCGGTTCTGTCAGGTGTCCCCGGAAGCAATAGTCTAGCCGAAAGATGGCCAAAGAACTAGGAATGTCGTAGTCAACGATGACGAGTATTTTGAGAGATTACCTTCGACTGCATTCATACAAATAACAACGGATGCATAGCTTGACTGACAAGCAAAAGATTGCATTCTCCAGAATTCTATGCCGCCGTCTGTTACCAATTGCAAAGGAGTTCGTAGGGTAATACCGAGCGGGATTCATGGCTGCCCACGCTTCGACAGATTTTCGCAATTCGGCAAGTGCTGCAAAACTGTCGCGAATATAACATGATCTTTTCATCGACACGGTTGATCAAAACTACGATGGATCGAGTGATGTGTGTCACCCGAGTCACAGACAACCAACATACGAACATCAGACTTAAGGCTGAAGCTAGTAGGATTAGGCTTATGATTAATGCTTTAAAAACAAAATGCAAGAGGCTCACGAGAAGACAATGTTAGCCTCCCACTACGAGATCAGATCGGCGGTGATGAAATCGAGGTGGTAAACGAATTCGTGTATCTGAACTCATTGGTGACCGCCGATAACGAGACCAGCAGAGAAATACAAAGGCGCATTATGGCTGGCAATTGTGCCTACTTTGGACTCCGAAGGACGCTAAGATCGAACAAAGTTTGCCGAACTAAAAGTTGACCATCTACAATACATTAATTAGACCAGTAGTTCTCTATCGCCGCAAAACATGGATATTGCTAGTGGACGACCAACGCCCATGGTGTATTTGAACGGAACGATCAGATGCGTACGATCTACGGTGGAGTGTAGATGGAAGACGGAATATGGAGAAGGCGAATGAACCACGAATTGCATCAGTTGCAGGGCGAACCTTCCATCGTTCCTCCGGTCGACTACGGTGGGCTCGGCACACCGAAAGAATGTCGGACAACAGCCGAATGATCCACGATAACGATCAAACGGGTACAAGAAAAAGAACGCGCTGTGAGCAAGGCGAATCGCTCAAGTAGAAGGCGACCTGCGGACCCTTCGAGGACTGCAGGCTGGTGAAGTGCAGCCATGGACCGAATAAAGATTGTACTCGAAAAATATGTAACAGACAAAAATGATCACCAAAAATTCATTTTCAGTCAGATATTTTCAAACTCTCAGGGAATAAATAAACATATATAGACTTAATGCCTGCACCTTGGACTCAACGCTACCCATCAAATCCTGTGCAATACTTGCGCCATCTTAGTTCATAATCGCCCAGAATGTTTCTGTTGGGTGAAGTTCTGGCGAGTTTGGCGAATTTGCTTCCTTCGGCACAAAAACAACATCACTTCGTTCCACTCCATCACCGGTTCGTCGGTCGTCTTCGCTTTTCTTCCGCTGCTAGCTCGCCGCCTGGGTCGTCTGAGTCTTCTTGAACGATTGTACCACACGGGACACGGTCGAATCGTGGATTCCCAACTGTTTCGCGACCCACGTGTGGGACTGGCCTGGATTTTGCACGACCGCACCCATAATTTGTTGTCGAACCACTTCTTACTTCAAAGTCATCTCGATAACCACTTGAAAGATTGTGACGAATTTTTGCACATGTAAACATTACAGCTAGTTGATGAGTTGTGCTCAAAATTTCAAAACAGTTATACAAAAAGAAAGTGTTGCATTTTTTTCGAGTACAATCTTTAGAATGAAAACAACTTCTGTATACAGCAGAGCCTACCCCAGCCTGGGTCTGAATGGTTAGTAAGGAAACTCAGTAGGCCAAATATTGGTGACATAAGTTTCTTAGTGAGAGAAGACATGAAGATTGACGGTTACTGGTTGGGGCAGAAAAAAATGCGAAAATTTTTGAAAATGTCTTCCAAATCCCATTTTAAACTACTTTAGGTAATAATGTCAATAGCAAATTTACTTGATGTGCGATACATTTTTATCAATCAACCAATCATCCTCAAAATGACGCCGGAAGCTAGAACACGACTTCCGAACGTAGTCCTCCCATATCAACTGCCATGTGCGCGTTATTAAAGACTTTAGGGCTTTCACACTAGGATGATATGTTTTGCAGGCTTGTGCTTCAACATACGCCCATAACGAATAAGGAGTGTATCGAAAAGTAGTTATAAACATTCGATGCGTTATTACGCATAAACTACTGTATATATTTTTAGCGTGTAAGCGCCATTTGCTTTGTTTACATGTCAAAAATGATTATTCGGTTCATTCATTTCCGTTGATAAAGTTGTATTCAAAATGTCGCGAATTGAATTTGAGACTAAAAAGAAAATTCTGCACACTTGGTGCACCGAAAAGGGTGTTACTTACAACCAGATTGCGAAAAGAGTAAATGTTCACCCGGCAAGTGTAAAACGCATCATCGAAAAGTTTGGTAAGGAGTGCTCCCTCAAGGATTTACCAAGAAGTGGCCGGAAACCCGGCTCCAGCAACCCCGATTTGGACCAAAAAGTTGTGGATTATATTCAACGGAACAAATCTGCCTCTACTCGCGATCTAGCCAAGTAGTTCAGGACCAGCATCGGAATGATTCAACGAATCAAGCGCAGGAATGACTTGAAGACGTACAAAAAGCAGAAAGTGCCCAAACAAACTCCGGAACAAAAGTCTCGTGCCAAAACCAGGGCTCGAAAGCTGTACAGCTGCATTTTGGACAATGTCGACCAGTGCATTTTGATGGATGACGAAACATACGTTAAAGAAGATTCAAGAACGCTACCGGGGCCGCAGTTTTATACTAAATCTGTTGGGGAACGTGTGCCAACCGCAGATACGACTGTTGCGATGGAGAAATTCGGTCAGAAGGTGCTCATTTGGCAAGCTATTTGCACATGTGGCTTGCGTTCTTCAATTTTCTATACAAAAGGAACTATAAATGCTGAGATTTATCAAAAGGAATGTTTGAAGAACAGGTTGCTACCATTGTATAGAAAGCACCAGTCCCCTCCTCTCTTCTGGCCAGATTTGGCATCGGCACATTACGCCAAATCCACTCTACAGTGGCTGACGGAGAATAACATCAAGTTCGTAGAAAAAGACATCAACCCACCAAACTGTCCCCAGTTGCGACCGATCGAACGCTATTGGGCAATAGTCAAGCGTATATTTAAGAAGGATGGTACAGTGTCCCAAAACATGACCGATTTTAAGAAAAATTTGGCAGCGGCATCCAGGAAGTGCACAAAGGTCACTGTGCAGAATTTGATGGCAGGTGTCAAATCAAAGGTACGGGCATTCTACAGAAATGAACATGATGACTAGTTTTTCCGTTTGGATCTTTTGTAAACATGTTAAGCTATAATAAACTGAAATAGTATGTTAATTTTAACCATGTTTTCATGCCTATTTTATTATTTGGAAGTTTATAACTACTTTTCGATACACTCCTTAATCCAACGGGTCCGGCTTGTTAGGGGCTACACATTTTTCAGACAAAACTTCATGTTTTCCATCAGCCGTCGATTGACAACGTACTGATCCTCAGAGAAGTTGGCTTTCACCCAAGGAAGCACTAAGTCCTTCAAAATACCGAGATACACTTAGGTTTTGATTTTAACCCCAGCATCTATGAGAACAGGCCAAGCCAGAATTATGGCACCAGCCGGATGTTTGGTTTGGAACTTAAGCTACACTTTCTCCGGAACATCCACAAGTATCTTCGGTGAAATGAACCGGTCTGTGCGGCTGTTGGACACAGCTTCAATGTTGAACAGCTTTTCGTTGGATCAATTTTTCCTTCTTCAACAAAGAAAGCAATCTCTTCGAACGAGTCACTTGTAGGTCCTTTACCCGCTCCGTAATCATGAGACGTCTCACTCTAGCTCTAGGAGGATGCTAAGGACCATAATGTAGAGACTTTTTGATGCGATAAACTGTGGCCTATTGACATTCTACCATCCTTCGGCGTCTGCTGGGCGAGCAGCAAAGCCGTAATCACTTCTTTGGTGTACATTTTCACCAATAAAACAATTCAGGGTTCTTATGAAACACTTGAAAGTAAACATAAACAAAGACACTGTCAACCGAAATGAGTCATTAGTTACACAAATTAACCCAATTTAAAAGTATATAATCATTTTCGCATCTTATCCTGCCGCACCCTGCACCCGGCATTTTTCCACACCAGAGTAAAGGGAGCACCAGCGCCACTATGGTTCAATGTGCTTGTTATCTCAATTAAGTCAAACAAATTGTTCTTCTAAAAGATGATTAATTTACTTAGAGGACAGAGGACGAGCTCTCATAGGTACCGTTTTCTTCAGTATTACCTACTCATCCTTCAGAGCCAGTACTCCCCTTTTTTTTATCACACCCAATTCAAAATAACAAACACTGCAGGAAGCCTTATCAGAGCCACTCAACTGTTTTGCAACGAGCGCTTTAATGACATAAGCACTGCATAGATTGCATGGCTTACGTCATCGCCATTCAAATTCGCCTGGCGTACGTGATGTTGGTCAAGATTTGCACTTGAAATTAGTCGCATTTCGCGCGCCCTCTCTCGATGACGAAGTAGAAAAGTTCCGCAGATGTATGAGCTAGGTTATGTTCGAATTGGCATGCATAGGTGACCCAGAAGGTCGACGATATCATCCAGCGTGCGGTGATTGATGGCTGCGTTTTCCTGACAGACATGACGCCCACCCCAGGTGGGTTTCGAAGACGTCGATTGTGCCTACTAATGAATATTTAGGTCGTCTTTTCATGATTTTTTTTTACCACTCCGAGCATCCATCCCAATCTCCTTTTGATAGTTTCGTGAGCCGAGAAACTTTTCAAAGATAGTAAAAAAGAGATAGAGAGTGAGGGAATGCATTTCGGGGTAGATGGGTGGTAATTAAAAGTGATATGTGATACGCGACATGATGAAGAATATGTGCCGTGTAGCATACATGACAAACAGAAAAAAAAACAGCCAACGAACGAACGGTGAATGGGATTTGTAGAGTGTAATAGTGTAGTGTAGTGTACTTTTACAAAGCAACAGACGACATGGTTTATGAACTACATAAAGGAGGCCCTTATCGCGTTTCCAACTAGCGAGAGTGCATTTGTTTTCGCTGGTGCAGCTGCAGCTTCAGAGGGATAATTTTCAACAGAGAAAATATGGGAGGTGTATTAAACTGGGTCTGTCATTAGCTTTTAGCTTCGCTAAGTGATGGTTCATCTTTCTTCAAAGCGTCCCTAATTTATGGTTTTGATTCAACATATCTTCAATTTTCTAAAATAAAAAAGCGTATCACTTTTGCGAGCGTGAGAAAAGTTTTAATTTTCCACCACCAGCAGTCCCGTTAACCGCTTCGGATGTTGTCATTCATATTTTTTTAGTGTTCTCGCCCCCAGCACCAGCGAAGTCCATGATTAATGAGTTCAATCACCGTTCCGCTATAATTAAATTATGACCATCCGTCGATCGACCGGTATAAAGATGTAATCGCCGTGTTTGCGTTCCATTCTCGCACCCTTTCTCTTCCGTGGTAACAACCCGGGCACAAGGACCTTTTCGTTTCTCGAGCGAAAGGAATGTTCGGACGGAGAAAGCTTCCTTCTAAACGACCTTCGCGCGATTTTTGCGGGCTTCCTGAAGGAAAGGGGCGGTGCACGACCGAGCCGTTTCATTACCGTACGATGGCGTGCACCTGAGTGAGTGGATGCAATTGCTAATTGAAGGCGATTTAATTGCGGTTCATTAAAATCAATCTCGTTTTTCGAGCGCTGCGGGAAACACGACATCATTGCGTTTTCGGAAGACATAACACGGTGGCGATAACGGTTTATCACAACTCGGGAGTGAAGGACAGGTGACCTCATTCCGAAGCGAGAACCGTTTTCCCGTCCGGCCGGACGGCATTTTCCTGATAATCATTCAAAATTCAAACCTTGTCGTTGATTTCCCTGTGTGTAGCATACCTTCCGAAGAAATACGCGATAGCCCATGTAACCGATATCTGCAGTGTCTGTTCAATGGTCGAGAGTTGGTTAGCGCATTCTTCGGCATAATTCACATATGGTCACGTGCAAGGTTCGAATCGGGAGAAACGAAGAAAACCGGGCGGCGCAGCATGTTACGGTTGACAAACTGCGAAATGTCCAAGTCGACGACGGCGATGGCAACGATCTCGCACGCAGTGCCGGCAAGGTTTTTTTTCTTCTTTTCTGTTGGCAAGTTGACAGACCGAGCAGGATCCCAAATCGAGCGGGCTGTCTGTCCATCAATGGTCTGAGCGATCGAGCCAGCCAACGTTAAAATATGCTGCTGCGGCAACTTTTTGCTTTGTTGCGGCGATCGTTGATTTTACCGTTGGTCGATGTGAAACACAAATGGAAGAATTGCTTTGAACCAGAATAACCGTTTCTTTGCTTGTGTTGGGCTGAACTTAAGCTTTGAAACTTAAACTTCATTTTGGGATTCATGAATGTTTCGAGTATTTTTCTAATTCATGAATTGTTGCAACGTCGTTGTAGAAATTGTTCATTAAAATACAAATACTACGCAATACAACTTAATTTCTACTTGTTTTCATCACTTAAATAGAAAAAAAAACCCATCATAACGCATAAGCATCTGATGCAAACGCTCTTTGCATTATGAATGAACTTACTTTTACACGAAAACATTCTACGAGAAATTTCTAACGATGGATATTGGGCACACTTGCTATAATCCTCTTAGAAAGATATCTCCAGTGAAGGATGTACTTTCATCTTCTGTCTTCTTTTTATTTCCTATACATTTCATCCATATAATGTGGCGTGAGTTTGAGATGGTCGAACAGGAATCGTGTTAAAGGGTGTAACGGTGAAAAAACGGTCAGCTCAAATTTGTCGTATTTTATGTAATTGTAAATTAAAAACACTTTAACACCCATTATTTCGTAGGAAGTGCGTCCATATTATTGCCTCTATTATGTTTTTGACATTTTCCATTCAGTTTTCAAAATGGCGTCGAAGGAAGCGAAAAAGTAAATCGCTGCGCCCTTTTGCGCTGAAAATTTTACATTAATTCCAGGTCCATCCTTCGCGCAACTTCGGTGGGTTGTTTATCTGGTTCGCGTTTTCAGCGTACTATTCCTTGAATAATAAAGAAGTAATATAAAGGCAATATTATTTTCATTATTTGGAGATTTGGAGATTTGGAGGTCGGCCAGGAGGAGGACCTCAGACCAATTAAAGGGTGTACCGTTTAAAATCCACACACAGGATTCATTTTCAAAATTCGAGCTTTTATCCGACTATCACCAAATTTTCAGGGAGTAAAAAAAAATTAATGTTAGTTTTGGCATCATTCATTTAATTTATTTCGCCGGGCTGCAAAATGGTGAGCAACATAGCTCACAAGTTCCTACCTCATGCTTCCACGGGTCAAGAGATGACAAACACCGTAAGCTAAGGGTTGCGTACTTAGCTGGTAGTGCAGCCTGGGCACTGTTGTCCTTCTGGCTTCAGCTAGATTGAGGAGGTGCGTGCCGAGCGTCTGTCCTCAAAGGAGGTGCGGTTCAAACAGCGTCTGTACTGGCATCCAGCGAATTCCCAAGTATTGTTTAATAATTTTGAATTTTTTTCTTCCCCCGTGGCTATGATAATGCAAGTCCGTCTACAATCGCAGCAGGATCAGCAGACATGCAGACATTACAAATATAATTGTTATTATTAATTTGTATTATAACATCCCTTCACAATATTTTTTTATGCTATTTTCACCTTCGCATTTGCATTGTTGAAAGTTTTGGCCCACTTACCTCACGTTACGTATTTGAAAAGAAACGATGGTTTTTTACATTTGTTTTACGAAAGTGGATTATATACGACAAATTCTACAAAAAAAAATTCTTCGTTCAAAATAATTAATTCAAAAACTAACATGGTTTGTGATCCTACATTTTCTATTTTACAGACATAAAGAATCATTTATGGGCCCAGTAGAAAAAGAGTTATCGAAGAATTTTCTGTCATTTATTTTTAATTTTTTTCGTTTTGGATTTATTGAGTCTCCGTTTTTGGGCAGTAATCATACCCATATGAAATTTATTTCGCATAATTGTTTGTTTTAATTTTCTTTGCTATTTTGCTAGGCTGCCAGGAGATAAACTTTATTTCATTAGAAGATAGATAAATCCTGCCTTCAAACCCCCATATGCCAAATTTGGTTTCATTTGCTTAATTAGTTCTCGAGTTATGCAGAGATTTGTATTTAATTTGCATGGGAGCCCCCCCCCCTTCAAAAGGGGGAGGGATCTTGATCTACCATAGAAACATTTCTTGCCTCCAAAAATCTCAACATGCCAAATTTAGTTTCATTTGCTTCATTGGCTCTCGAGTTATGCTAAAAATTATGTTTCATTTGTATGGGAGGCTCCCCTTCTAAAAGGCGGACGGCTCTCAAACCACCATAGAAATATTTCTCTCCTTCAAAAACCTCCACCTGCAAAACTTTGTTTCATTAGTTCTCGAGTTATGCAGAAGTTTGTGTTTCATTAGTATGAGAGACCCCTTTTCAGAAAGAGGAGAGACCCCTTTTCAGAAAGAGGAGGTCACCTTAGAAACATATCTTGCCTTCAAAAGTCTCCACATGCCAAATTTGGTTCCATTTGCATGATTGGTTCTCGAGTTATGCAGAAATTTGTGTTCCATTTGTATGGAAACCCCCCTTTTACAGAAGGCGGAGGGGTCTCAAACCACCATAGACACATTTCTTGCATCGAAAAACCTCTACTTGCCAAATTTGATTCCATTTACTTGATTAGTTCTCGAGTTGCAGAAACTTCAGTTTCATTTGTATGAGCCCCCCTTTCTAAAGTGAGGAGGGGTCTCGAACCATCATAGAAAGATTTTTTGCTTCCAGAAAACTCCACATGTTAATTTTGGTTCCATTCGATTGATTAGTGCTTGAGTTAAGCAGAAACTACTGTTTTATTTATATGGGAGCCTCCAGAAAGGAGAGGGGTCTCAAACCACCATAGAAACTTTTCTTGCTTCTAAAAGTCTCAACATGCCAAATTTGGTTCCATATGCTTGATTAGTTCTCGAGTTATGCAGAAATTTGTGTTTTATTTGTATAGGAGCCTCCCTCTTACAGAAGGCGGAGGGGTCTCATACCACCATAGAAACATTTCTTGCATCTTTAACCCTCTACTTGCCAAATTTGATTCCATTTTCTTGTTTAGTTCTCGAGTTATGCAGAAACTACAGTTTCATTTGTATGAGAGCCCCCCCTTCTAAAGAGAGGAGGGGTCTCAAACCACCATAGAAACATTTTTCGCTTCCAGAAAACCCCACATGCCAAATTTGGCTCTATTTGCTTGATTAGTTCTTGAGATATGCAGAAACTTCTGTTTCATTTGTATGGGAGCCTCCCTTTTTAGAGAAGGGAGGGGTCTCAAACTACCATAAAAACATTTCTTGCATCCAAAAACTTTTGCATGCTAAATTTGGGTTCCTTTGCTTGATCAGTTCTCGAGTTGTGTGTGTGTCCAATCTAACACCCATCGGCCGGCAATGGTATTATGGAAGAAATCCGTTTACAACAATCATTCAAGTGACTATTGGAAGCAGCTTTAATCCGGGTGCTAGAATGTGATAGCTCTACTGCAGATCCAGCAACCCATTTCAGAATGTCTGGAGAGTCACGCCCATTCTGAGGTTACTTTCACATACAATAAGCCCCGCATGTAAACATTACCGATATCATTTGGATAACGGCACTGCAACACACTTCGAGATTTGGAAATATTAAATTTCCAAACCAGGCACGTATTTAGTATTATTTGAAAATAAGATTATTGTTATATAGTTATAATCAGATAGAGCTCACCTATATCCGCCTCCTCAATCACACTATCTTGTTCATTCGTAAAAACAAAAAAAATCGTCGTTGATTCGTAATTAATTTCATGCACTCGCGTTTAAATATGCGCAAAAATTAACGTTGCTAAGCCGCCCGCTAGATATGCAACCTGCATAACAAAACTCTGTACACCCCGTGGTGAATGCACCTAAAATTATGTGCAAGCGTTTCACCCGCCCATGCGCGTTGTTTTCGTTTGCTGCTTCTGACCAGCAAATGGCCGTTCTCTACATTGCACTAGTCTTCTTCTTTTTTTTCACTCCACACTCTGCTAATAATGCAAATCCCCGCTATGAGGCGACTCTATATCGAACTTCAAAACTGCTAATAATCATTGATTCACTCGCGACAAAGCGGAAAAACACTCTAATCTAATAATTTATTCCCGAGTGTCACATTACCACTAATAACCAAAACTAAGCTGCTTCCGGGTGCGGGGGCGAAGCACAAAAAAAACGGGGAAGTACTACCGACATTCACACATTTCGAGAGGGAATCGATGGTATTCACTACGGCTTACACAATGCACGCGGAGATTTTATGATTTCACTGTTAGTTCAAGTTAAATTACGAATTATTGTTTGATTTTTTTTCGCGAAAACGACGCAGCAAAAACAAAACACGTCAGTTTCGAAGCACGGCTTGCTGCGATCCATCTTTGCTTGATCAGTTCTCGAGTTATGCAGAAATTTGTGCTTCATTTGTATGGGAGCCCCCCTTTCCAGAGAAGGGAGGGGTCTCAAACCATCATAAAAACCTTCCCCGGCCTCAAAAAACTCCTGCATACAAATTTTCACGCCGATCGGTTCTGTAGTCTCCGAGCCTATTAGGTGCAGACAGACAGACAGACAGAAATCCATTTTTATATATATAGATTTACAGATCGCACCCCCTCACTTCGCTATTGTCAAAATGACTACATTGCCCAGGCTACGCCAACCAGCGTCTCCATGTTTCAGCTGGCAGTCTTTTGTGATCATATGACTCGTGGAGGCGTGAGGTAGGAACTTGTGAGGACCAGAGGTCGGTTGCACCCTCCTTCGAAGTTGTCAACTCACCATTTGAAGCCCGGGCCAAGGCTGCTACCCTGTGAAACACCTGACGGGTTCGTAAAAAACCGGAAGTGCTAGTGTCAAGTTTCACTCGCAGAGACCTGCCTGTTAACTACGAGCACAGCCATGATGTCAATCGTTCCGACCATCCGAGTTTGGAAAGCTTCGCCAACAGAATTTCATGGTTCATTGTATCAAACGCTGCTTTTAGATCAGTATAGATGACTTCTACTTGTGCCCCCTTCTCCAGTTGCTCGAAACAGGCCGTGGTAAGATCTAGAAGATTAGTGGTAACCGAACGTCCAGGCATGAAACCATGTTGATCACCAGAGATAGCATGTAGCATTTGGTGCGCACGAGAATGAAACCCCTTACTATTATCTCAAACAATTCGAAGGCAGCTGAGAGATTAGTGATTCCCCGTGAAATCCCGCAGAGTGGCTCGAAAAGAGCTCCATTAGAGCGACAATACAATGAAGACGGAATATCTGGTCAAGCGAATGTACAGGGTGCGGCAGAAAATAATGCGAAAATTTGTTCTATTTCTTTCAAATCCCATTTTCGAGTGCAGTTATCTTTATAAAGCCCTTTTAAACAAATTTATTCAATGTGATCTCCATTTTTATTAATAACATCCTCGAGCCGACGCCGGAAGCCAGAGCATGCCTTTCGGACGTAGTCCTCCGACATTGACTGCCATGTGCGTGTTATGGTTGACTTCAGGGTTTTCACACTAGGGTGTGATGTTTTGCAGGCTCGTGCTTCAACATATGCCCAAATCGAATAATCCAACGGATTAAGATCTGGACTGCTAGGGGGCCACAAATCCTTCGGCCAAAACTTCATGTTATCGTTCAACCATTGTTGGGCTCGATTGGACTTGTGACACGGCGCTCCATCCTGCTGTAGGACAACGTTTTGGTCCTTGGAGAAGTTGGCCTTCACTCAGGGAAGCACTTGGTCCTTTAAAATACCAATATACACTTCGGTATTGATTTTAACTCCAGCATCAATGAAAACAGGCGGCATTTTCAAACCGTTGGACGCCACCAAGCCAAACATCATGACACCAGCCGGATGTTTGGTTTGAAATTTGAATTTAACTTTTTCCTGAACGTTCTCCACGTTTCTGCGGTGAAATGAACCGGTCCGTGCGGCTGTTGGCGACAGCATCGATGCTGAAAAGCTTTTCGTCGGAGAACAGGATTATCATTTTTTCCTTCTTCAACAAGAAAAGCAATCTCTTGGAACGAGTAACTCGTAGTTCCTTGACCCGGTCCGTAATCAAGTGGCGTTTCACTCTGGCTCTGGAAGATGCATGCAGGTCTTCTTTGATGATTCTTCGCATGGATTTCTCCGAAATATTGGCTTCCTTTGCAAGTTTTCTTATGGAACGCACCGGGTTGCGAGCAATTTTTGCACGGACCGATTTGATAACGTTCGGCGTGCGTGCAAAGCGCGGACGTCCGCTTCCTGGCTTCCGCTGCTTAGGACCATCCTGCACGGACTTTTTTATGCGGCAAACTGTTACCGAATGGCACCCTACCACCTTGGCAATCTCTTTCGGCTTCTTCTGGGTGAGCAACAAACTGGTGATCTCTTCTTTCGCGAACATTTTGACGAATTTGCAATAAAACAAATAGAATGTTTGGATGCAGCACTTGAAAGTAAACATAAACAAATACACTTTCGACAGAAACTAGTCACAAGCTACACGAATTATACCAATACTCAAGTTTGAACATTTTCGCATTATTTTCTGCCGCACCCTGTACATTTAATTTTTTTGATGGCATTATTTACCATCTCGGGCGTTCTTTCGAAAATATCCACGTCTACAAGGTTCGTAGGAACGTCCAAAACAGCGGAGTCAAGTTCATTCGAGATAATAGTTTCTGCAGCAAACACTGGCGAATAATGTGTCACGAAACTTACACATTGCTCTTGGGGTTTCGCCTTAAGTAAGTTTGAACCCGTAAAACGTATTCTTTGTAGAGTGACGTTTACGTTGAGTTTACGGTACTCATTGAATGCCAAGTCAAAACTACGCTTATTTGCAACGGAACGGTATCGTCGGAGTTTATCTGCGAAGCATTTCGTGTTCATTTTAGCTTCCGTAGCAAAGCAGAGCTCCATGGAGGAGAAACAGCAGGACGAAGATATGGAACATTCGTATCCATCCAATAATTCCGTACAGCGCACAACATTTCAACCATTTCATCAGCACTCAGTCCATAAAAAAGAACGTCCCAGTCAATGGCAGAAAGAAAATCCCAAAGAGCACCAAAGTCAATTTTTTTAGAGTCTATCGCCAGCTCAACATTCTCATTCACACCATGCAGTGGTACACCGCCATTGACTAGAGATGGTACACAGATAACCAGTGGCGGGTGATGAAGTTCAATTGGTAAAAGTGGTGAAATAGAACTCGAGATTTCAACAGGAAGATCCGTTGGGCTAAAGAAGAAATCGAGTATGCGTCCTAGGTGGTTGTGTACGAGAGTTCTTTGATGCATGTTGACGAAATCCATACCATCAATCAATAACGAGCTAGCTCTTAATGATGAAATATAGTTCACATGTTGAATCTGGCCATCCGAATAATTCCAGGTCACTCCAGGTTGATTATAGTAACCGCACACCAGCAGACAATCGTTGTCTAGCGTTGTTGGCGCCTGAATTGAGTTACACATAAATAAGTGGTCGGTGAGATGTATGAATGGATCGCTTTAAATTGTTAAAACTCTCACCAAAATTATGGCTGATACAGCTAACGGCAACAATATTGCTATAATCAATTTGCTAATGTATTTTAGAGGAATATCAACTACATGATTGAGATACGTTAAGTCCAGGAAGACTTAAAATCTTTAATTATTTAGTAGAAATCCAAGCCAACAGGAGTGCACTGCCATCACCGACCCAAACCAGTAGCTCAAATCAACTGGCGACGCATGATTGAGATCAGCAATTATCATAATCGTACATTAAATTTGCATACCAAATACCGATCGACCTGTGCTGTGTTGAAGAAAGCGTCACTCAAGCCGAACCTGGAAGTTATGCAAACACACAAGTACATTTCCTCTGTGCATTTTCCCACAAACATCGACTAGAAGTGAACCTGTTTAGATGATGACGCGCGCAGGACGAAAAGAAAGCAGCTCACTTCTGGCGCGACTAATAGCATTTATATGATGAACATAAAAATAAAAATTTAATTTTCATGAAAAATGATCAACTTTGTGACAACGATTTCTCACCAGACATGCACGAATTGCACCATCCACCAGCAGTCGGAGATGGGCAATCAAACTGCTTTTTCTGCCTTCATCCGTAGGAGAAGTAATGAAGTTTGCATTTGCAATCGCAAAAGGAAGTCACAGAAAAGAAAAAAAATACAAAACATAAGGAAAAACGATGACGAGACCGGTTACGACTTACCTTGATAAGAAATGTATCTGAAATCATTTTCGGCCCAAACTGGCATCGGCGGCAGCAGCAGGGCTAAAATGGTCACTATCACAAAAGGAGCGGTCGTTTGCGTTTGGACCAATGTCCCAATGGCAGAGCTCGAACGACATCTGGGTGACATCCTGTAAAGAGGGAGAGATGGAAGCAAAATGGCATTAGTTAAGGGTATTTTTGACAACTTTGTTATTGTATTTTAGTATTGAGCTGAAGTATGAACATGATTCATCGTACGAGGTTGCTATTCCTGCTGCTCCTATTCCTTGATTGCCAGATCAGCTGTGAGCTGGCGGTAGCATTCTTTTCGGAACACGTTCCTTGAATTCCCACGACGTGTAGTAATCTAGGGGCCGCAGATTAGCGTAGTCGGTAAACGCACGGTCTACCAAGCCGGAGACGACGGGTTCGATTCCCGACCGGTCTAGGAATTTTTTGGGTTGGAAAATTTCTCGACTTCCCTAGGCAAAGAGTATAACTGTGCTTGCCACACAGTATACAAATTCATGCATTGGTGTTGGCAAAGAAAGTTCTCATCTAATAAGTGCAAGTGTGCTTATAGAACACTAAGTTGAGAAGCAGTCAAAAGTTCGTTTAAAGACCGTCAAAAAAAGCCAGGAAGAAGAAGAATTGTAGTAAAATCTTTGAATATTAGTACTGAATCCCGATTTGAACCGGTTTATACCAACAATGAGGATGCTGTTGGAGAAACTCACAAAGTGTAAAAGTAGTTTACTTGATATGGCGGTAATTGTTATTATCGGAGAAACCGATTTTTCTTAAGAATTAGTGAACAAGAAAATTAAATTTAACATAATTAGGAATCAGTAAATAATAAACCGTCCTACCTTAGCTCAGTCGGTAAAGGTGCAGCTACAAAGCAACACCATGCTGGAGGGGGCTGGGTTCGATTCCCGGTCTGGTCTATTTCTCGACTCCCTGGACATATAGGGTATGATTGTACTTGCCACACAATCATACTAATGCAAAAATGGTACTTGGCATTGAAAGCTCTCAATTAATAACTGTGGAAGTGCATTTAGAACACTAAGTTGAGAGCAAGCAATAAGATAATTACGAAAGCAATAAGCTTGAAATGCTAAAGAAGAAGAAATAATACACCGGCTCTTGAAACTTTGTGATGAGCTTATTTCCGCATTCAACCGAATAAATGCGAATTTTTGAAAACTAAATGAGAATTTTTAGGGTTTATTGTTTCAGAAAATGCTTTAATGCCAAAGTCAAAAGCATACACTTTAAAATACACATCAAAAAATATCCCCAACCGAACAATGTAAAAGAACTCAGAAGGTTTTAAAGTTCATCAGGATACTAGTTAAACCAATAACGAAATTTTTGAAACGTGCTTGGTCATCGACGAAATTCAAAAAAATAATCCAAAGATTTTAAAAATTACATTAGATGAAGAAGAAATTGAAGCGTTCAAATTTTCGGAATTTTAACAAACCTCATGAGCATTTCGTGATTTTGAAAAACCTTTTTAGCTAATGCTTGATGAAACTATTGGTACTCTTTTGTCTCCAAATTTGCATGGTGAGAGACCAATTAAAGACTGGACTCGGAAAAAATGAGACACACAAAAATGATCACCATAAATTTATTTTAAATCGGATACTTTTCAAATTTTCAGGGACTAAATAACTATATATTATCTATGTTTTGGCATAATTAATTCATTGAATATCCTCCCCCAAGCTGAATGCTCGTACATTTCTCTTAACACTGCTCATGAGATCTTGGGCGAGGCTTTGTCCATCTTCCTTACACAATTTCTCCCAGTTTTTCTTCAAAGCTTCATCGATTTTGAATGTTTTTCCGCTTTTCTTCAACTTCTTCTTCATTATCGCTCAAAACTTTTCGATCGGACGAAGTTCTGGTGTATTTGGCGGGTTCGCCTCGTACGGGACCACATTAACGCCCTTCGCTTCGTACCAATCCATTACAGGCTTGGCGTAATGGCACGAAGCGAGATCCGGCCAGAACAGCATGGGACCACGGTGAGAGCGGAGGAAGGACAGCAAGCGCTTCCACAAGCATTCCTCTCGATAAATCTGCCCTTTTATGGTGCCGGTTGTAACGAACGGCTTGCTGTACCGTCCGCACTCGCAGATCGCCTGCCACAACAAATTTGCCCATCTTTCTCTTACGGAACTTTTCTGGAACCTCCATGCGGGACGTACCGACAAAAAACTCGAGGCCGGGGATTTGTTTGGTGTCCGCCTTGATATATGTCTCGTCGTAATTTGGCCACCGTGTTTTGCTTGTCAGTCCGGTTTGGCGCCTTCCTGACATTAAAAACACGTAGCCCAGCCCGCTTCATGGTCTACTGGACGAACCACTTCGACGAATTGACCTTTTTGGCCACGTCTCGGGTGGAAAGGTTCGGGTTATTCATAAAGTACTGCCTTATCTTCCGTGCCTTCTCTGGATATTCCGTTTTCGGTTTTCGGCCGCTTCCAGCGCGCCGCTCGATGGTCTTCGTCTCCTGGAACATCTTCACAACGCGGAACACGGTGGAAGGGTGGATTCCAAGCCTTTTGCCGATCCATCTGTGCGACTGACCAGGATTATCGATCACCGCGCCCAAGATTTGCTGGCGTAGCTCTTCTTGTTTCGAATGCATCTTGAAAACTACTTGACAAATCGCGATTTTGCACACATAAACATAACACTCTAAACTAGTATTACCCAAAATTTCATTAATTTTTACCCACGCGATAAAAAGTTACACCCAAAACAAAGTGTCGCATTTTTTCCGAGTCCATTATTTACCTTCGTTTCAAAAACTGTATCCACTACAGAAGAAAACCATGAAACCAATGAAACAGAAATGCTTTCTATTGTTTGGGCATAACTTTCTCTTAGAAATTTTATTTATGGTAAAAAAATATACAATCATGCAAAATTTAAAAGGTGGAAGCATCTAAAGACGATCATAAAATCCATTGTTAGCCGTTTAAAAAGGAAAGTAGTGCAGATGCTTTACCAAGAGTCCAAATTAATTCACTAACTGTGTCACAACATTCTGCTGATGATGACGACAGTTCTTTAATCTTTTCTACAGTAGCTCGAATACATGTTTTTAGAAATTAAATATATTTTTAATTTGAAAATCGATCGTTGTTGTGGATAAGTTGTGCCTGCCGGTAAAATAAAATAACACATTATGTTTATGCCAAGGATAGCAAATGAATAAATTACAAAAAATTCAAAACCTTCTAGAATTTAAATGCTATTGATGGAATTCTTATCTCTTAACCGATAATGGCAGTGATACAAGAAATAAATAGACAGATTTTAAAACCAAGAATTTGGTCCAAGACTGCATCACGCCAGTCGCACAATCTGCGAAGGTTCCGCTGGTCGCCTTCTACTTGATCGATCCACCTTGCTCGTTGCGCACCTCTCCCTCTTGTGCCCGTCAGTTATTTTTCGAAAATCATTTTATCTGGGCTATCGTCTGACATTCTTACAACAAGCCCAGCCCATCGTAGTCGACTGATTTTAGCGGTTTGGACGATGGGAGGTTCTCCCAGCAACTGTTGTTCCGTCATTCATCTACACTCCACCGTAGATCGTACGCAACCAGGGCTGGCAAATGTCATTTTCAATGAAAAATGACCAACAATTTTTACCGAATTACAACTGAAAATCTCATCGGGCCAGAAAACGATGAAGATGAATTTTTTTTTTTTCTAAATCTCATCAATTTTTTCGTCATGACAGCACTTGATAGTGTTTTGGTCATCGCTATTACAAGCACATTTGTCGATATAATTGCAGGTTTCATCACAAAACTTCATATAAAATTTCCACTCTATCGATAACATATTATTACTTGGCTAATGTCAAGTAAATTAATTAGAAATTTGTGAAACAAAATCGTATAAAAAAAAACCACGACTGCATGATGGTGTGAGATTGACAAGAAAGCTCATGATAGTTCATTTCTTCTCGTGACAGTGAGATGGCCTGTTTTTTCATCGTCACATGATGGCCATGAGATTTACCAGCTCTGTACGCAACACCTTACGTTCAATGACACCAAGAGCGCGTCGGTCCTCCACAAGCAATGCCATGTTTCGTGGCTGTAGAGGAGTACACCCAAAAATTGAAAAAATGCGCCACATTAATAAAGGAAATTTCGATCCACAAAACGTTACATGAAATAAACGAAGCCATGGAAGTGTGTGTGAGCGACTGACGGCACACAATTTGCTCAAAGCATATTCATTTGTCTTCATCGCTGTACCGCTTAGTGTCTTTACAGTCGAAACCATCCTAGGGCCTTTATTCAGACAACCTCAACTTGTCAATATGGCTGAGTGGTTACCACAGAGAACTGTCACGCTATCGGCCACGCTTTGAATCTCGTTGACCAATCTTTATTTCTTCTTCTTCTTAAATTAGCCATCATCGGACTTCAATCACCCACACTCATTAACTTGTACAGTGCACCTCCTCACGCACACATTGAACTTTGAGCAAATCGGTGCGTTTTTTTTCCACAACCTATGTTGCACTTTTTGTCCACAACCTATGTTGCACTTTTTGTCCAAGTCATTCATAGCGAAAAATGAAACAAATTCATGCAAAATCGGAATAAAATCTTGATTTTTCTTTATTTGGGTGTACGGCGAGGGTATTTTCCGGTACGTCTATCGGAGATTGCTGTATCAACTTTTCCAAAATACAGCAGGGTCCTAATGGTCAAATAAATGGCATTAGGATCACGTTACCACAATTGCTCTGGTTAGCTTTATCTACTGCTCTTTTAGGTTTCGTTCCTCCGACTTTTTTCACTGTTATTTTTTTTCCTTTTATGGTTTCTAAATTTCTCACTTCTATGTGTAATGAGATTTGTCAATATTGTCCAGAGGAAGCGCTAGGACAAAAATTGGAATTATTTTGGTTCATTGAATGAAACAAAACCTATTTGTTATTGTCCATTGAAAACTCTGATTTTGTATACATTTCTAATTTCATACAATAAAATATAATTATGCAGCCATTCTATAAAATACCGATAGTAGGTCTCAGAGTCTCGTGAAAATTTGTTCTTTTGTTCCTTATCACAAAATATTAGACACGTATTTTTTGCATTAGGGTGACCATTCCCATGTTTGAGCGGTTTTAAAAATCGTTTTCTTTTAGTTTTCCCGAAAATGACTTTTTTTAAAGAAATCATAACTTTTGAATTACTAAACCGATTTCAAATGATAAAACACCAAATGAAAGATAATTAAACATACTTTATGTATGATCCATGATATGTACTACCACCAATTGTAGCACGGAAACTAAGTCCGACAGCAATGGGCTCTCCTCTCTGTTAGACTTGATCAAGCTTTAATAACCAATGATTATCCTAATCATGCCGTTGTGTGAAGGGCCAAAAACGGATTGGTGGATGGATAGGCAACATCACTTATACGTTTCCACAGGGATAAAAAGAATCTCCTTCCAACAACAAGATTGAACAATTGGTACAATAAGAGCGTACTATCTAACACGAGGATGCCCCAATGGGGAGAAGAGCCCGCCCTCCATTCACAAACTGTTAGCAATGGGGAGTTGGCATTCACACTCTCCCCATCCTTACCTTACCTTACCAATCAGACTAAGGCCGGCGTGGCGTCTGCTGTACACATAAGTTGTTAAAGGTTGGTAAATGACTGAACAATGCGTACCATTGCTACTTCACGTACCTGTAGGTATAAAATAGATCCTACTGCGATCCTTAGCCTCTTGTCCAGTAACTCCTATCCCTACCTCCCCGTGGTTCCTATGAGTAACCATAGGAAAGATCGGGTAACCAACCCCGGTGGGACCTTGGTCATATGCTGACAGGGAAGGGGGACTGCCCTCTTCAAAAGGTGCAGTCTATCTGAGCGTCCGTTCTCCATGTTAGGGGCAGCTCAAAACAGCGCCTGTTCTCCATGTTAGGAGCGGCTGATCCTCGTCCTCGTTCCAGCGTGGGACTCTACATAGTGCGGTGCACGGTGGTCCTCCGGCGAGACAGGGGCTGGGGAAGGCCCAACAAGCCGCCCTTAAAAAATCAATGTTACAAATAACACAGAAGTTAATACGGACTCTCCCCATCCAGAGTGCTTCAATCGGGTGCCTTGGTGGTCCCTCCCATTCCCATGAAATATTTATACAATAGTGTATGTATACATATTTATGTAAATGAAAAATATTACAAGCATTCGTATCTATAATATATGATGTTCATTCGGTTGATCCTGAAATGAAAAAAATGTTGTCAAGTGTTAAAGTGTAGAGTTATGTGGTTCCGCACTTGAGCACGTTCTCGTTCGTTTTCAGCGATAGCAGCAATTCACCAAAATCTTGATTTGAGGTATCCTGAAAAAGTTTGCTAAATCTATTGAATTTTTACAAGACTAACATTTATACATTTTAATTTATTGTTGGATGGGAATAAAACGTTGTTGTAAAGGAATACTCAATAATGTACATATAACATTATTATTATATTATAATAATAATAATAATGAAATGCAGCTATTTGCCTCTTCCGCTGCGATGTTAGATGATTGAAACTCTACAACGGCGAAAATTCCAACGTGATACAATGAAATAAAGTTGATCACCTGGCAGCCTAGCAAAATTGAAAGGAAAATTTAAGCAAACAATAATGCGAAATAAATTTCATATGAGTATGATTACTGCCCAAAAACGGAAACTCAATAAGTCAAAAAAAAAAATACTTGAAAATCTTCGAGTACTCTTGTTTTCTACTGGGCCCATAAATGGCTCTGTATGTCTGTGATATAGAAAATTTAGGAATTAATTATTTTGGACGAAGAAATTTTTTTTTCAGATCCTGTCGCATATGATCTTCTCAAAAAAAAAATAAAACGTTGACAACCCTCCCCAAATGAAAGATAATTAAACATGCTCTATAGGAAAAAAATATTTTTTTTTTTTGTTTCTTGATTATCGAGATTTTCAGCCTCGGGCTGGTTCATCTCCCGTCGTTGTCACTCAAACACCGCTTTTGGGCATTTTCGCAACTTGTCCGGGGGTGAGATTCGAACTCGTGACTTTGGCGTGAGAGGTATGGATGTTAACCACTACGCCGGAGTCGCCCCCTATAGGAAAAATATGATGACATTGGAAAATTGGAATTTTGTATTGTAAAATATTGATTGTATTTGTATCTTGTGATTTTCATACTGTCTGACTAGAGGGCGCTACACAATTTCATATTTTTTCTTGAAAATTTATACTGTTTTACTCATTATGATTTATGATTATGATTATGTAATACTACTATCTATTGTAGCAAGGTAGCTTTCCGTAGCAGTGTAATAATCTGAAAAACGATATGATTAGGATCCTATTGCTGTTTGTGATCATCAAGCTCCTGTATGAAGGGCCAAAAACGTTTGGGCAGGCCCGTAAGCAGAGAAACTTACGCGAAACCCGCGAATATAGGGAAGAGAATCTCCTTCCAAAAGCAAGTTCACACTCACAGCACTAGAATCGAGCCCTTGATTGACAGAATAAACCCAATAGATGGGGTCGAACATATTAATCTAGGTGCTCCTGCTAAGTTATTAACATTTCAACCTTATATGCTATCATTTATATCTAATTGTGTTAATATTATTTTTACCTTGTCTATTCAGTATTTTTAACAGGGTTTTTTTGCCTGCGTGTAAGAATAATTATTGATTTCTTAAAACTAGTTCTTATCTATAGAGAAAATTTATTGAAGATTGCAATGATTTTTGTCTAAAATTATGAATTATTTTGTTGGACATTTCTTCTAGAGTCTCAACGTTTGAAATTTTATGTAATTCAGTAGTACTGAACCAGGGTGGCAACTTCAAAATCATTTTCAGAAGTTTGTTCTGAATCCTTTGAAGTGTTTTTTTTTTCCCTAGTAGCACAGCAACTAGACCATATTGGCACAGCATAAAGCATGGCCGGTCTAAAAATTTGTTTGAATATTAGAAGTTTGTTCTTCAAACAAAGTTTGGATTTTCTGTTTACAAGAGGATATAAACATTTTATATATTTATTAAATTTGGCTTGAATGCCCTCAACGTGATCTTTAAAAGTTAATTTTCGATCAAGTATCAGTCCAAGATATTTTACTTGATTTGACCAAGAAATTGGAACTCCGTTCATAGTGACCATATGACTATTACTTGGTTTCAAAAATGCAGCTCCAGGCTTGTGTGGGAATATTATAAGTTGAGCTTTGGAAGCATTAGGAGAAATCTTCCATTTTTGAAAATAATCTGTAAAAATGTCCAAGCTTTTTTGTAGCCTCCTGGATATAACACGAAGACTTTTTCCTTTAGCTGAGATGCCTGTGTCATCAGCAAAGCAAGATTTTTGACAGCCCTGAGGTAAATCAGGGAGATCTGAAGTGAAAATGTTATAAAGTATTGGCCCAAGAATGCTGCCTTGAGGAAAACCAGCTCTAACAGGCAATTGATCACATTTAGAATTCTGATAATTTACTTGCAAAGTTCTATCAGTTAAGTAGTTTTGAACTAATTTCATGATATAAAGCGGAAAATTGAACTTTTTCAGTTTCGCAATCAAACCTTCATGCCAAACACTGTCGAATGCTTTTTCTATGTCTAGAAGAGCAACTCCAGTGGAGCAGCCTTCAATTTTGGCTTACCCCACCATAATAACACTAAACACAACATAAAAATATAATTTTGTTTTTTTTTTGTTTAAAGCGACTTTACCCTGAAGGGGCATTCGTCTCTATTCTAAATATAACGCTACACTGCTTTTAGGCACATGCCAGTCTTTTATGAATATAGTAGTTGAAGTTCTGAAGAGCAAATTAAATTATATGTTAAATTCCAATCCTGGAAAAGAAATCGAGCCTTTGATGCCTGTCATGTTGCTCCAGGCTCTTAAATGTCAGACTGAAAAACAGCAAAAAACGGGTCAGCAGCGTCCAGGAAGTGCACAAAAACTGCTGTGTAGAACTTGATGGATGATATAAAGGCTAAAGTACGATAATGTGAACAAGAATATTATTTTCAAATCCTCCACGATTGAGAACATGGTTTATTTTTTCGTTTTTTCCTAACAGTTTTGTGTGAGAATTTTTTTTTTCAGGTTTTATTTTACTCGCTTTCTTGTGCAAATTTTCAAATAATCCAGCATATAAAAATTCTGCGGTACGCCGTTCTCGGATAAATTCTTTGGAATATGTTCTGTCCGAGAACATCAGAATACGCCAGTAGTGTTGTGGTAGTACGTCGTTACTTCTCACCCCAGTCGATCTGGTATCAATTCCAGTCAGCACCGTTAGAATTTTCGAAGACGAAATATCTCCAATCACGTCTTCCTTCGGAAGGTAAATAAAGCCATGAGTTGATGGGCTAGATGTGCAGTGTTTAGGTCGTCTACCTGGCGAACGAGACAACAACAATAACAACAACAACTACAACGGAAAGCTAAGGTCCTCCCTTAGCTCAGTCGGTAAAGGCACGGCCACAAAGCAACACCATGCTGGAGGTAGCTGGGTTCGATGCCCGGTCTAGTCTAGGAATTTTTCGCTAAGCAAAATTTCTCATCTCCCTGGGCAAAATGGTATTATTGTACTTGCCACAGAAGCATACTAATGCAAAAATGGTACCTGGCATCGAAAGCGCTAAATTAATAACTGTGGAAGTACATTTAGAACACTAAGTTGAGCTCAAGCAATAAGCGAATTGCGAAAGCAATAAGCTTGAAACGCTAAGAAAGAAGAAGAAGAAGAAGAACTACAACGAAAAATTTCAATTGGAGTTTGCCGAAATAACTGGCCAATCTGATTTTGTTAAAAAATCGTTCATACAACCATAAAGTATATGCGTTGAAAACGTTTCTCAAACCTGAAGGACATTGAAAAGAAATCCCCATCTCATTACTGACGGTATTGCGTAGCTGCAATGAATTAAAGAAGTATAAAATGTTTTTTTTTTTCATATTAGTTCATAACCTATAGAAATGTGCACCCCAACCAACCGTTGCACAACATTTGCCGTGTCAATAGAGCTCTCTTTTCTAAGTATGCTATTGGTTCTGTTTACCTGTTACTCTTGACAATTTTTAGATAAAAAAAACAGTTTCTTATCTTATCATATTATAAAGGTACTTCGTTGTATAAACTCACAACTTCTTAAACATTTCAAACGACGGTCTAGGACTGCAGAACGTAACATTTCCCTTATCAGTTTCCCTACAGGCAAAGCTTAAACAAACATAAATCCACTCTAGAAGAAAGCGAATGCAAGCCAACCCAATCAAAAAATAAAGGTCCAACCGTCTTTCGTCACTTTTATCTGGAGCCAATCCAATGCTTCTCAATGATGTAAAACCTTGTCCGATGTGGATCACGTTTATGGTACCTCCACCTATCTTGTCATAAACTCTCGCAAGATAGTTCATTTTGCTATACCGCTTCTTATAGTGCCTTTCAAGCGGTGAAATATTGCCTTCAGAAGGCTGTCATTCTCCAAAGTGCCGAACCGATAACACACCGTTGATGACCGAGATTAAATAATCGGTGACCACCACAAAACCATAAAAATTGACTCCGTTATCATAAACGGAACGGGTTTCCGAACAGCCGCCACTAAATTGATCCATCCTCAAACGGCGAGATAGAGGCGTCCGATACGCGCTGAAAATTAGATTCATAAAGCGATGAATTATGGAAATAGCATGTTCCTCTTGGATCGAACGATCGTCGTAACTTGGATCGAACGATCGTCGTAACGGTCCACAGCTGGGAATTATTCTCACGATCTGATCATAATCAGTGAGCAAACAGCAAGTAAGCATGCCCAGGAGAAATCGAACATTGCTGCCCGGCCAAACCCTGGGGATCAATATTTGTTCGGTCGTATGTTTAACTGAGTGAGCTAACCTAGGCCTACCTAGATGTGGTACTCAAATTTCACTATCAAAAACGTCAAATCGTCGACGGTTGGGTCATCGACATTTTAACGAGTGCATTTCGGGAAGGGTTCCGAGATTCGTTGGAACGTTAATGACAGCGGCGATGATAATTGGTGGAGCTTGTTTGTGAGCACGTCAACGCGATTTGGAATGAGAATTAAATTTGACGGGAAATCAGAACCGATTAATTCCACGACTGCTTGGTAGGAGGATCCGGGGTGGCGACAATCATGGGAAGTTAAATTTTACGTTTTCGTATTCAACCTCTTCTTTCTTAGCGTTTCAAGTTATTGCTTTCGTAATTATCTTATTGCTTGCTTTCACTTAGTGTTCTAAATGCACTTCCACAGTTATTAATTAAGAGGTTTCGATGCCAGGTACTATTTTTGCATTAGTATGATTGTGTACAATTATATCCTACGACCAGGGAGTCGAGAAACTTTCCTTAACGAAAAATTCCTAGATCAGACCGGGAATCGAAACCAGCCACTTCCAGCATGGTGTTGCTTTGTAGCGGCGCCTTTACCGACTGAGCTAAGGGAGGACCCATTCAAGCTCACACCGTTCAATGCATGACCCGCAGCACAACTATTCAAAGCTTCATGTGGAAGCACTCCTGAGAACTCCTGGTGGTACGATTTCACCTTAGCAATAAATGTAACACTCGCATTGCTAATCGGATTAACGACACACCGGATTACAAACGCCGCGGTAGACGAGGCGCACGCGGGGAACAGTTGGTAATCGGAGAATTCGAACGATCAAACAAAGAGGTGTGTTCCATATAGACGAAGAAGCCATTCAAAGCACTTGGGCAGGCAATTTTTGCACTCTTTGAGTCAGCTTAAATTTGTTAAAGGACTTCTTGTTTTTTCATTAGCCGACTAGAATTGTTGGTCAATTTAAGTCGTTTGATTCATGTTCATATGTGCAATCGACTATTCGGGGAACGAAATTATTCCTATCATGAAAAGGGGGCAGGAACCAGAAATAAAACCCAAGCTGCATCCTACCAAGGCAGCCCCTTTCGTGCAGACGGGTTCGAAAGGATACACCGGAAAATTGATACTTTAGCAGTAATTTATAGCCACTTTTCGGGAAAGACCGTCTTCATTTCGACTTTCCGAGTAGTTATTAAAACTTGCTGAGGGGATCCAGCAGAAGCATCCACATGTTCCGCGAGGCGGGAGCGTTTGGGGAAAAAGAAGGCAGGGGGAGCAACAAATCATTTAACCGTAATTATAGCCGCAATGAACCACTCACAAATGGCCACGAAAACGCGAATGAAACATGCTTCCAAAAATAAAAAATAAATCGACCGAATGAAAGTGAACACCACGCCTCCCGAAGGTTACTACCGGCAAGAGAGAAGACCTTGCCAAAATCATCGGGCTGCGATGAAACAACTCTGAAGCTCGCTGTTCACGGCAAAGACGAACGCACATTGCCATTTGAATTGGGTGCAGTTGATTGGATCGAGGGGGTGCTCAAGCTGACGACTGAGTTTCAGGTTTCATAAAGTACTTGCGCTGTTTCCGGCTTGGTGAAGGTGACATGTCAAGTTAATTCTTGAAATCAATGTTTGGCAGTCGCGATGCCTATAGCATTCGTGTTTCAATGTTGTTGACTCAGATCTTGGTGGACGGAAAGATAAGTTAATGAAGTGATTTGCACCACCATCCTTCGCAAAATTATGGTTGGCAAGGTAGTAAAGGGTGGAACAGTGAAAAATTGGCCAAACATTATTGTATGTATGTATGTATGTATGTATGTAAGATAGCCACCACCCCTTCTAAGACCTTGTCATGTATGCAGCTCCACTCAACAGCAAGATCAACCAGATTACAGGTTTGTATTCACAGTAACGCTGTATGAAGGGCCAAACACGGCGGGGCGGACCCGTAAGCAGAGACACTCACACGAAACCCGCGGGATCATAAGAATCTCCTTCCAACGATACGATCCAACAAATCGAATAACCCAATTCGCAATATTTTTTAAGCTTTCTACGGGATGGCTTGTTAAGAAGGGCGCGTCGCTTTTGCTGAAACTGTTGGAGTAGAATTCCCAGCATCACCATCGAATCGGCAGGATAAAAAAAATGATACTGTTTGTTCCCTCCTAGACGCCGGTTGTCATACCACACAATTGTCCAATTCCAGCTTGAGTGAAACCCTGATGTTTCCTCCCTTCCCAATATATATTCAATGTCAAATAATAATATACAAACTATAGTGAATGAATATTACATTGATAAAAAATATAGTGAATGAAAATTATAAAGAAAAATAGTACAATGAATGAATATAAGAATTGAAAATTCCATTTTTGAACCTGAAAGTTGAAATTGATTTAAAATTATTTTACAAAACTTGGGATATCCATGGATGATCTGAAATTATATAAAGGGTGTCCACGATGAAATTGCCACACTATGAAATTGCTCTAACCTTTTAACCGTTGGGTAGAATTTAATGAAAATTTGGGTGGATTTAGTTCATAGTGCATTATTCTTATCCTGCAAGTTTTAAAGTCCTGTGATCAAAACTCGCGGAAATGGAGTCGAAAGAACAGCTCGTGCGTGATAAAATCTTGCGCATTCATCACGAGAACAAGGATCTCTCGCATCGTTCCATCGCTAAAACGTTGGGAATCGCGAATTCCACGGTGTCGCGAGTGATTAAGCGGTTCGAGGAACGGTTGACCACCGATCGGAAGCCCAGAAGTGAAGGAAAAAGTATTCCGTACAACACCAAAAATCACAACCGCGTAGTTGGGGCCTTCAACCGAAATCCGAACGCCTCCGTTAGGGATGTGGCTAAGAAGCTGCACCTAAGCCGAAGTTTTGTCCAGAAGGCCAAAACTAAGGCTGGGCTTCGAACGTTCAAGGTACAAAAGGCCCCTAATCGCGACGAGAAGCAGAACAAGTCCGCCAAAGCCCGTGCCAGGAAGTTGTACCTCAACATGCTGACGAAAGTTGAATGCTGCATCATGGACGACGAAACATATGTGAAGGCCGACTTCAAACAGATCCCCGGCAACCTGTTTTTCACGGCCAAGGATAAGTTCAGCGTTCCGGAGCATGTCCGCACTCAGAAGATGTCCAAATTTGCGAAGAAATTCCTGGTTTGGCAAGCCATCTGCACGTGCGGAAAGCGGAGTGCACCTTTCGTGACCCAGGACACGATGAACGAACAGGTGTACATAAAAGAGTGCCTCCAAAAGCGGCTGCTTCCTCTCCTGAAGGCCCACAACGTCCCCACTACTCCAAGGACGTGCTGAAGTGGTATGCGGACAATAAGGTCAATTTCGTGCCGAAAATGTTCAACCCTCCCAACACTCCGGAGCTCCGCCCCATCGAGAAGTACTGGGCGATTATGAAGCAGCACCTTCTTAAACGACCTAAGGTAGTGAAGACAGTCGAGGAACTGAAGAAAGTATGGGTTTACATGCAAAAAACGGTTGATTCACAGGTTGTGCAGAATCTTATGGCCGGGGTTAAGGCCAAGGTGCGGGCATTTGCGTATGGACTGTAAATAAAATACGAGTAAAATGGTTAAATGAAGTTTAATAGTTATTTCTCAATCCCTGAAAATTTCATGGCAATCGGATGAAAACTCGAATTTTGCGAATCAATTTTGTGTGTGGCAATTTCATCGTGGACACCCTTTATATATTCAATGTCAAATAATAATATACAAACTATAGTGAATGAATATTACATTGATAAAAAATATAGTGAATGAATATTATAAAGAAAAATAATATAATGAATGAATATAAGAATTAAAAATTCCATTTTTGAACCTGAAAGTTGAAATTGATTCAAAATTATTTTACAAAACTTGGGATATCCATGGATGATCTGAAATTATATATTATATAGTGTCATAGGTACTACAGTGATTTTAATGAAATACATTTGAATGCAATAATATAATAATAAAATAATAAACTGACGTTATAATGTAAAATAATAATACGAGCAAGCCAGACAAATATATATCCGTAACTTAGCTGGTCATCCACTCATCGAAAGACTTCCGCTGTTGCAGCTTCTATCGGATTAAGAACTACTAAGATTAGAATTTGTTTTCACAATTGAAGTCAAAGTACACAATAAGCGTGGGTACAGTATATATCTGACATCCACTGGACAGTGGTCCAGAATGCGAATTTAGCTGGAAGATACGTTTTCAGCCTAAGTTTGGAGTTTTGGAGCAAAGTTGTCTTCTACAAAGTTGTTTCCAATAATAAGGCGCCCTAATTTTGGTTTGAATGAAAACTAGGGTGGTCCTTGTTTTCAGAGAAATCGAAAATTTAACTTTTTTATTTGCAGAATTATTCAGAAAAGTTATAGATGAGAAAATTTTAAGCAACTTTGGTTGAACAACTTTTTCTGCAGTTCTTGAAATTACCGAATTAGAGCAATTTTTCCTACGTAGCTTAGGGTGTTCCTATAAAAATCAGTTATCTTGCTCTAACTTTTTTATTTCAAATTTTTCAGCAAAGTTGTGTTGGCATTGATTCTAGAAAATAAAAGATACAACTTTTGATGCGCTGAAATTGTCGCTATCGTATGTCAAACAAAAGTAATTATGGTTTTTGTAAAAAAATAGGACTTTTTCAAATGTTGATCACTTTGATTGGGGTAGACAGAAAAAATATTTTTCATCTGCATTTGAAAGGTTTATATTAATGCATATTACATTTGAAAACTGGAGATAAGTTATTTTTGTAAAAAGAATAAAACACATTTGAAAAGGGCGTAGTTTTATGAGAAAATCGTAAATCACTCGCAAACGGTAAAAGATATCGGCAAGATTTATAGATCAAAAGTTACATGTTTTTAAGTTCTAAAAACCATTTTGAGACAACGTTGTTGGCAAATTTGATATAAAAAAAGTTGGATAAAAAAACTTGTTTTTTGTGGGACACCCTAAGTTACTTAGGAAAAATTGTTCTAAATCAGTTTATTCATAAACTTCAATTGTTTTTTGTCAGCAACGTTGCTTGAAATTAGCTTGGCTACAATTGTACCAAAGAATGTTTATCTTTATTTCAGCAAATAAAACAATAAGTTTTATGTATCAACAAACATAAGGACCAACCAACAATACTTGATGTACAAGCATAGATTTTTTTTTACAGAAATCTGTTAAAGTTTACCGAATTCTCAACAGTTGAACTGTTGAACTCTGTAAAATTTCACCGAAATCCGTTAAATCGGATTACCGAACGTTCAGCTGTTACGAATTCGGTATAATTTTACTGATTTCTGTAAAAAAATCTAAGTATGTACTCAATTAGGTGCTTTGTAGTATGATGAATTGAATCCTGAAGCACAACACTTGCCTCAGACGGTTTTATGCGAATACCTATGGTAATTATAGGATTTATTATGATGTCAAACATTGCCTAAGCTTTTTTTGCTTCTACTATAGTGTTGTACGACGGGCATAGATTCACACACTCCATGGTAGTAATTCGTACGTCCATGTATTGTGCCTTGCTGAAATCATTTCGGCATATGAAGCCGATTGCTTTTTCGGGAGACATTAAAGGGCGATACGGTCAAAATTTGGTCAATATCAACTTGACGTATTTCTTTCAATTTTGCATTTAAAAAACCTGAACACCCCTCATTTTGAAGGTGTGTGTGTGTAGAATGTTGCTCCTATTTTGATTTTGGAATTCACTCTTCAGTTGTCAAAATGCCGTCCAAGCAAGAAGAGCAGCGTATCAAAATTTTGCTCGCGCATCGCGAAAATCCGAGCTACTCGCACGCAAAGTTGGCAAAATCGCTAAAAGTTGCCAAATCAACCGTTACAAATGTAATTAAAGTGTTTGGGGAACGTTTGTCGACAGCCAGGAAGTCTGGATCGGGGGGAAATCGAAAACCGGAAGCCGCTGAGACGACAAAGAGAGTTGCCGGTAGTTTCAAGCGAAACCCTAACCTATCTCTCCGAGATGCCGCAAATAAGCTGGGTGTATCGTCTACAACCGTGCATCGAGCCAAAAAACGAGCCGGACTATCGACTTACAAGAAGGTAGTGACTCCAAATCGCGATGATAAACAAAAATACGACGGCCAAAGCGCGATCCCGGAGGCTGTACACGACGATGCTGACGAAGTTTGACTGCGTGGTAATGGACGACGAAACCTACGTCAAAGCCAACTACAAGCAGCTTCCGGGACAGGAGTTTTATACGGCAAAAGGAAGGGGAAAGGTAGCAGATATTTTCAAGCACACGAAACTGTCAAAGTTCGCAAAGAAATATCTGGTTTGGCAAGCCATCTGTACCTGTGGCTTGAAAAGCAGCATTTTCATAGCTTCGGGACTGTCAACCAAGAAATTTACGTGAAAGAGTGTTTGAATAAACGTCTGCTGCCTTTCCTGAAGAAACACGGTTGTTCTGTACTGTTTTGGCCGGATTTGGCATCTTGCCATTACGGTAAAAAGGCCATGGAGTGGTATGCCGCCAACAACGTGCAGGTGGTTCCCAAGGACAAGAACCCTCCCAACACGCCAGAGCTCCGCCCAATTGAGAAATACTGGGCTATTGTCAAGCGGAACCTAAAGAAGACCAAAAAAACTGCTAAGGACGAGCAGCAGTTCAAGGCAAACTGGCTTTCTGCGGCGAAGAAGGTGGACAAGGTGGCTGTACAAAATCTGATGGCAGGGGTCAAGCGTAAGGCCCGGCAATTCGGATTTGGAAAAGCGGAAGCCTAACTGAATATTTTTCCTGAATTTTATACTAATTGAACTTGAAAAAGAAATTTAATTTGATTTTTTAAATAAACGATTTCACCGATTTACACGCGTTTTCCCTTGACCAAATTTTGACCGTATCACCCTTTAAGGGAACTACGAAAGGGAACTCCTAACCGAAAACCGTTAAGTTACTATGATCAAACAGCAAAAAAATCCAATAGTGAAACTACTCAGAAATAATATCGGAAGTAGAGACCTTCATCAGGGCAATTTTTTCAGATAACTTAGAGTGTCCCTCAAAAAAACAAGTTTTTTGCTTTAACTTTTTTATTTCAAATTTGCCAACAAATTGGTCTCCAGATTGTGTTTAGAACTTACAAAGATGCAACATTTGACCTATAAATCTTGCCGATATATTTTACCGTTAGCGAGTTACTTACGATTTTCTCATAAAACTACGCCCTTTTCAAATGTGTTTTACTCAATTTAAAAAAAAAAACTATCTCCAGTTTTCAAATATAATATGCAGTAATATAAACCTTTCAAATGCAGTTGAGAAATATTTATTCTGTCTGCTCAATCAGAGAAATCAACATTTGAAAAAGTCCTATTTTTTACAGGAACCATAATAACTTTTGTTTGACATACGATGGCAAGAATTTTAGTACATCAAAAGTTGTATCTTTTATTTTTCTAGAATCAATGGGAACTGAGTTTTTCTGAAAAATTTGAAATAAAAAAGTTAGAGCAAAATTACAGATTATTGATACACCCTAAGCTACGTAGGAAAAATTGCTTTAATTCGGTAATTTCAAGAGTTATAGAAAAAAATGTTCAACTAAAGTTGCTTTCAAAATTTTGTCATCTACAACTTTTTTGAAGAATATATGCCTTTATTTCTGCAAATAAAAAAGTTAAACTTCCAATTTCTCTGAGAACAAGGACTACTCCTACTTTTCATTCATACCAAAAGAAGTGACCTCATTATTAGAAACAACTTTGTTGAAAACAATTTTGCTCCCATAACTTCAAACTCAGGTTGAAAACGTATCTTTCCAGCTAAATTCGCATTCGCAATTGTTGGCGCTGTCATGGAAAAAATACGACTGCGACCATAGCAAGATATCAGCATCAGCATACTGTATCAGCATCATACATCTAGTTTTCACTGAATAACTTGCATGGCATTTGATGTCAAGATACTCTATAGCTTGTAGCGTGAACGGACAAGATAACGCAGAAATAATACAGTTTGTCAAATTAAAGAATATTGTATTGAAATTAAATGTTCAAACTTTTATTTATTTTGAAGTTCAGTGAACACACAATATGCAAACGAAAAGTATTTGATCAGATTTCGATTTTTTATATGCAAACTGTCGAGGACATTCACTCAGATTAGTTACAAATCTATGTATTGTTTTTATTTCTTTCTAGGAGAGTAGGCTGTGCGTTTAACCGGTGCAGACGTTTTTTCTTCAGTCTTGTCAAATTATAGAAAATTAATAATTATTGTGTTAGCTTTTCGTACGATTTAAGTATGTTTTTTCATTCATTAGGATCAGTGATAGGATGTGAGTGAAGTCAGTGTAAAATTTTTGCGGTGCTGGTTTCTAACATTCTAACATCGGTTATGAAAAGTTGTTTTGTGGTTGCACCACGAAGAGCTTTGCTGGACCATCGTCTCTCCCGGCGATCTATTGCCAATATTTCAAGTTGAACATGTTTACGGGATACGAAACTTTTGTCAAGGACAGATTGGACCCTGATTTCACCGGATTGGATAGGCTGAACTCAAAGGATTTGTCTTTAAATTGTCCTTTAAATGAGATTCAGGGGGACTTATGGCAATAGTAAGTATGTTTTTTCTTGATCAAATTTTCTAAACTAACTATTATATTTAGGTTACATAATTGGAAGTTCTGATACATTCACGATGATACCAACACCGAGAACGTGTTGGAGCTGGGATTACCGTATAGAAGGGTAGTTCGGAATGCTTGCGTGTTTGAAATGAGTTGTTGCGAATGAGCTGTCACCTCCTAACTTCCGAATATATTTAAGCTTGTAACCATAATGCCGCTGCCAGCCATTGGGAGTTGGCTAGTAAAATTAAATTAAAAGACATAGCACAAATTTAGCTACAATCGTGTCTAAATCTAAGGCGTTATGTCCCAATTAAGGAAATTCTTCAACTGATGCATATAGCAAATTGTTAATTGTACTATCTTGTATATTTGCCTTTTTTATCATACCTGTTAAAAAAAAGTCATTCAACTTTGCTAGAAATTCTTATGGGACAGTCTGGTATTTGTATATTATTCCATTTATCAAGTGTCAATTGGAATACGAACTTGGTTATCTTTAATTTAAAATTCATCTGTACATAACCATATTGGAATAACCGTTTCTTCCGTGTTTGTTAAATATGTTTTCATATTATACCATTAACAAATTTATGAGCTGTATCCATTTCTGCAATATTTTAAATAAATTTTTCGAGCAAGATGTTTGATTTAAAAAATGATACTATTTAAAATTTCAATAACATTACACCAAGAAAACTTTTTTACATATTCTAATAGACAAAACGAACTTCCACAGGAGGTAATCAAACCATATCAAATAAGATAAAACTTGGAAAATTAAGGAGAAATTGATAAATAAAACGAAGAAAGAACTCAAAAACATGCCTGCACGCATGTTTTCGGCCGCCATGGCGAATGTTCCGGCTAATTTGCGTTGAAGGCCGCTCGCAAAGGCGTAGAATTTTTTTGCAAGTTGGCTTAAATATTTACCTTCCATGGGAAATTTAGCAAAAGCAATTATCTGTCTTAGCTATTTTTTTTATCACCATCCGAAAAAAGTCCATTTATATAAGAGTCAGACAGACAGACAGACAAGTTTGAATACACTTTAAAAATGTGTTAAAAAAACGAAAATAGAAGATATTCTTTTCTGAGTAATTTTTTATTGAAACAATGTTCATTGAGAACCTTTACGACATATTAGCTGCGAGCAACCCCCCTTTGTGCTCTATTACGAGCTTGAGACGTTTCTCAAAAAAATTGCACGCACTTGTGCACACTTGATGTTCGCTCTGCTTAGCCATACATAAAAGTCCAGGGGATTAAGGTCCGGGGAGCTGGGAGGCCACAAAGTCTTATCGAGAAAATCAGTCAAATTCTCCCGACACCACGCTTGGACGATATTCACCGTCCTGTTGAAAGACGTAATGGTCCTTCTCGTAGAGGTCCCGAAGTGCCTAGGCCACAACCTTCTCCAGTACCTCGGTCTTATAGTACGCGGCGTTGATTTTCACGTTTTTTTTTCGACGGGAGGATGCTGGCCAATGTCGGCGCCCATAGCCGATCATTTTGGTTATTGTGCGGCTGTTGCAAGACAAATAGTTTCTGATCAGAAAACACGAACTCCTGACCTGCGTGCCGTGAAAGTATCAGTTTGGCTCAGTCCAGCCTCTTCTACACTGTTGCCTCCGTTACCCCGTGATCCTTGCGTTTCTTGTACGGCTTGTATCCTAGGTTGCTTCGTCATGATAGTATGGGTAGTCCCGATCGACAAATCCAGGTCAGCAGCGGTCTTCCGGATCGAGCGGTTCAGTTTTTCGACGAACCCGCTCCCTCACCGCCTTGATGGCTGCTGGCGTGCTCGCTGAACGCGGCCACCTGGATATCGCACCGTCCTTGGCCGAGCCTGTCTCCGGTACCGACGGATGGTGATATAGATGAAATTCCGCTTCACCGCGTGGGACTTTCAACCGCCGGAATATGTCGCCGGGCTGCTCACCTTTCGCAAACAACTTTACTACGACGTCGCGGTACTCCTTCTTCGTGCGCGTTAAACAAACAACAAATGACAGCAAGTTGACGTCGTGCGCGTCGGTTAGCCTATATATGAGGCTTAAGCTGACACCAATACACAACGATGAAAGTTGTATTCGAATTTATTGAACACCCTGTAGATAGATTATAAAGACTTTCAACCCTGAGCTAGTTCGTCTCTTACTAAGTAGAGTTGCTGATTCTGAAAATACTTGATGTGACTTTTGTGATTCTACTAAACAAACTATATTGTTTCCTAGCTTGAATATCATCGCAATATGCCTAAAAAATTAACATTAACTCAAATGCAGATGGGACTGACTTCGAAGGTTCTGAATGCAATATTCACCTAAACTAATTGCATTGCACATCGTTTTAAAAGCGTAAAAGCCTGAAAAATGCTATGCTGCTGATTGAATAACATCATGAGAACCATCAGATCCGCAAGGTTATTCGACTCCTGATAAAATCAACAAAATGGTCCACTTGGATCGAAAACCAATCCCAACCATATTATGCAATTCTACCGATAAACTAGTTTCATCAATCATTCGCCAATAAAGCGTACAAAACGTAGCAACACAAGTGGAGAAAAGCTTATCACAGATCCGAAAATATTCACTAATTAGATCATGATATAGTCGTATTAGTTTTGGATCAGACCTGCATAGGTCAACCGGCTTGGCACCTCGACTTTCAGAGCTTTGACAACGAGTTCGTCGTCATAATGTTTGCAAAATTGGCGGTCGACTAAAAAAAAGGTCAACCACGGCTCAGCCTCAGTTCAGCGCTTGTTGACGACTCACGACAGTCGAACTTGAGCTTGGAGTTGCCCCAAGGGTTCGATGCGAGATATGCATATAAGCCGAGAGTTCCAAATAAACCACCAAACATGTGTGTGAACTGGAAATGGCAAACCGAGGGTGAGGAGGAAAAGAGATCCGTCGTCCGTCCTCCTCCCAATCATGCCACCAATCGAACCATATTTGATTTTATAATTTCTTGAAACAATAATGTGACAAGCAAATCCGACATGCGACAACCGGGTCGATCGCGCTGGGTGACAGGGCTAAACTTTGAACAAAGGGTGATCCACGAAGGTATGAAGAGGTGTCGCGGATCCTGAGTGTACGAAGGCGCGCGGAATTCGATTATCATCGCCAAAAGCGACAGTGATTTGCATAAATTCGCAATCTCATAATGAACCGGTTTTTTAAATGTTTGGCGAAAATATGTTTCGGAGTCGGTTAGAGGCTTTGCCAAGTCATAGAAGCTATACCATTTAGCTTGCGTAACAAAATTTATGCAACAGAGGAACGAATGAAAACGATAGAACTATTGTTTTCGGAATGATTATTTCAAATCCGTTCATAATGAATTGTCATTTTGATCCAACTAACTGACATGAGTGAATCTAATTGAAAATCTCACTTCAAGTTTTTGTTCATCTATTCTCACTCAATTTCCTATGTGGCTTCACCGTTCTCACTCTGTAACTCCTCCGGGCGCCGTCCATCTCGAAGACACCACTTTCTTCCGTGGTTATATTCCCGACTTTGATTGATGTGTGTATGGAGCTGGAAGGGTGCTAAGTCAAATGCTTCAACGTTTTTCCCCGAGATTGCATCCACCAGTGACGGGAACGCAACGGTAGGCCTCACCATTATGAATTGTTTATATGCACAAACCCAACCCGTTGTTTTAGCCCTTGTTCCAGATGCAGTTCGGCTGATTGGCTTGTTGCTTGGGGGCCAGTCGTTCCGTGTCCTACCGTCTAATAGTGTACGAAGTTCCCGGCAGAGTGAATGGAGAGACTTATTTAGGGGTGACTAGAGGGATTGTGTGGGCAGATGGGGTGAAATGAGCATTCCTTTAAGTATATATGTTTGTTTCAATCATCCTTTTTAACTACACGACTACATGAATTATTTAATACACTATTTAGAGCACGTGTTGGTATCGGATAATCAAAAAGCTGATGCAATTTATAAAATTTACAGTGTTTCTCACAATAGGTGTCACCATTTTTTTTTTAAGGAGTCGGTCGCACGAAAAGGTTATTGCCCAGTGTCGCGAGTTAGAAACGTTCGGAAAAAGTTGGTTCGGGAAGAAAATCGGTGGAAACCACGTCATATTTCACTGAATTCGAACAGGTTTTGTGTGAAAAGTGCGTCACAGTGTATGGGCTCGCGGTCGGTTTGTATTTCAAGGAGCTGTCATGCTTTTGTTAGGCTCCTCGCAAATTTGATTTTAGAAAAATGAAAATCGTTTTAAGCGATAGTTTTGTAACGATTTATTTTGTTGATGTTTCGTTTGTTTATATGTTAGTTCATAAGTGCATCTGTGAGTTTGACTTCAT
>JAHHFK020000117.1:0-30398 GCA_024533555.2 Aedes koreicus
GCCAGAAACGGTGGAGGTGTACTATGCTTCTTATATAAAGGCAACAATCTCTTCTGGAGACACTCAGATCGATAGATTTCCACATTTATAGTTCCGGTAGTGTAAAAAATGGTTGACTTCAAACCACAGGAACATATTGCTTGCCATACCAGTACCTTCCGACCGAATTTCTCCACTTGAATGGACCTGTCCGCATCGCTCACATCCTTCCCAACGACGGCAGTAAAGTATTGTGGACCTGGAAGGGTTTTTGGTCCTCCTTTACATAGGTCTCATCGTCCATCAAAACGCATGCATCCGGACGCTGCAAAAGACGCGAATACAATTTCCGGGCCCTTGTTGCTGCTTCTTCTGTTCTGCACTTTGTTTCGAGATTTTCTGCTTCTTGTAGGTCTTCAGGTGGTTTCGCCTCTTGATACGCTGGATCATTCCGACACTCGTGCCTGCTTTTTTGGCCAAATTCACGTATTGACATTGATTTGTTCTTCATGATTAGAGATACCACTTTCTGCTCCAGTTTCGGGTTGGAAGAACCGGGTTTTCTGCGTCTTCCTGGTAGCTCATCCAAAGAATAGTGTTCCCCAAACTTATTAATGATGGTCTTAACACTCGCATGACGAATTCCAAACCGCTTCGCCAATTTTCGCATAGTAATACCCTTCTCACTTAGCCATATGTCCAGAACCTTAATTTTCACTTCCTTTTCAATACGCGACATTTGAATTGAGAATTTGAACCGCACAAACAAGTAAACAAAAGAAAGCTGACAGTCAAACACACAGCATGCAGTGTTCAGTGCATAAAAAACCATCACAAATACATGCGTACAACGCAAATGTATGTGGATAGCTTATATTCGATACACTCCTTATTTCCTTGTTTACCGTGACCGGTAGTTATAAAGCTTTGGCTTGCTCGACCACAGTTGCATATTGCCTGCCAAACCAAATATTTTTTGGGAAACTTGGCCTTTTACTTCGTCCTGACATGCTCCTCTACGCCGTTCCGTTGCATGGCAGTATAAGACATTCCGGGAAGCTGCTTAAAGTCTTCCAGCACATAAGTTTCGTCGTCCATTATCCCGCAGAAAAACTTCGTCAAATTTTCGCGATACAACTTGCGTGCCCGGGTTTTAGCCGTCACATTCTGTTTATCATTACGGTTCGGTACAGTTTTTACCTTGAACGACTTCATACCTTGCCGGTGCTTGGAAATATGCACGAAAGTTGGGGACATTTTTATTTTCCTAGCCACAGTCCATACCGAAAGATCTGGTCTCTTCTGCAATGTTTGCTTCACCTTCGCGTCCTTCTGGTGATTCCTGAGATTCGTTTTTGTTCCGCTCCCAGCCTTCTTGGCTGTTGTCAAACGTGTATTGAAAGATTTTAGAACGTTTTCGCAAATTTTCTTACTGACAGATTCGGATTTTCATTGCTTTTCGCACTTGCTCTTCTTTCGACGCCATCTTCGATCTAAAAGCTTGTAGTTTCACCAAAAAATGATTTTACACAATGAACAGACATACGTTCATCAGTCTGTGAAATATTTCACGCGTTGATGAAATAGATATACGTATTTAGGGGTGTCCAGGTTTTTGTCGCGAACAAGCCTTATATCAAGGTTTTTTCAAGTTTCAAAATTTGCTAAAATTTCAAATTACATCGATTTGTTTGCATGATAGCTTTAGTTCAACTGAAATGTTTTGTTTCTGCCCTGCATTGTCGTCTCGAACGAAGAATATCTTTCTGTATTCTGTTTTCAGTTACTTTCTGTTCGAAGTTGATCGCCAATTGAGAGAAGAAATGTGACTACTTTTTAGCTTTAATTTGAATAAAAAAAACATTTCTTCTATCCATTCCATCAGGCTACTCTGGTTTCCTTATTTCGCTTTTCTTTTATGCCACTTACCGTTACCGTACGTTATTTGACAGTTATATTTGATGGTATCTCGTTAAAACGATACTAAAGTGCCAAGTTCGTAAATTCGTCACTGGTTTTTTTAGCTAACGATTTTGCTGTTCTTCGATAAACACATTCTGCTGACGATATTAATAACTACGGTGAAACGAAAATTATGATTAATTGTATACCTTTCCCAGAATAATAATATTGCAACTTCACGTGGACAACAGTCGACTCGACAGAGCGGCTGCATCGTCAAATAAAACAAGTAATCAAAGAACTGCTCAGTTCGCCGGCTCCTTGTTTGCAACTTATTCCAATTCTAGGTAAGGAGGGTTCTCTTTGGTTGTGGGCTATATGTTGTAACGCTCAGCATGAACAACAGAAGTATCTTTTGTGGAGTTTGTTTGTGTATGCACCCTTGGTAGTTACCAAAGTTTCTTCATTACTGCGAATTCTACATTCCGAGCTTGGTCACATGTCAGTACCTAAGTCAAATCAAAATGGAAAATCTTAATCCATAGCACAACTTTGCTTTCAACAAGCTTCTTTCTTGTTTCAGCTTCTGAGAAGCAATAAAGACAGTCTAAAATGTAGTTCTTTGATTTTTATGTACAATTTTGCTAATTAAATTCACGAATGGGAAGGCAACGATGTTTCATCTTCTCCTTGTACTACTCATACTTAACTCTTTTCGAAGGCTGTGTTAGTAGATGCAAATGAATTTCCGGTTAGTTCATTTTTCGTTCAGAGAACTTAGAGCAATATTTCATAAGCAAATCGCAGGAATCCATGCCGCATTATTTGAACACTGGTTTGCTCTGATGAGGGTTGCTACGTCTTCGCTGTGTCCCTTCTCAAAGTGAAATCCGAAAAATGTAATGGGCGGAAAATTATGTAGAACTAGACGGGTGGAATACTATTTCGTCCAATGGGACCTATTGCCATCATATGCGGTAAAAACAATGAAGACAAAAAAGTCACAGTTTTTGCTCACGAGTTTGAAAATTTATATGCTGAAATGAAATGTGGATTCCAGAAAAAGGTGCCGAACCCGGCCACCCACATCCGTACGGCTGTGAGTGGATTATGACCGCGAGAAGGATCATCAAGCAACCATTTCTCGCAGTCGCTTTTCGGCGTAGGAAAAGTAGAATACGTTGTTCTTCGTTCCGGATGGGTGAGCACGATTTCCCACGCATTCCGATCGTGCTAAGGTTGGCTTCGTTTTTCTAATCGGTGCTTGATTTTCAGCGTAAACCATGAGGCACTCAATTTAATTTGGAAATTCCTCCAATGGCAAACATTTCTTACCAACGAAGATTAAGAAAAAGAACGGATTTTTAAAAAGATTAAGAAAATAACATCTACTGATTGCTTGGCCCCCACTCAAAGATAATAAATATGTCCAGAGGTGAGGAGGAATGGGAAAACATTTCCTGCTTCATGGAACGAGGAAACATTTCTCCTCATGATACGGAGCTCGTGCTAATATTTTTACTACCATCACGGTGAGAGGTGTCGGTCCCTCCGGAAAGTGGAATAATACATTTTGGGTAATGTCCAACTTTGACAAGCATTAGCTGCACGTGTAGCAAGAGGCTATATCTACACCTCTTCCGTACCCCAAAAATAACAAGGCCAGCTGACATTTGCGTAGCCAGAAGAACGTGGCAGGCACCCCCTTACAAGTTACAGTGCCATATATAGGGTAGCTTTTCCCATATTAATTTCATGTTACTGTATTCATCCTAGGCTGAATCAAGAGAATGGCTTCCTTTCGAAATAATGTTTGCTTACGTTCAATATCAGAATCAAACACTAAAAACTGATTCACTCGCACGGAAATCCTTCAATTTCAAGTGGGATGAATTTACTGACTCATAGTAACGCAGACGTTACTTTTTGTTTTGTTAAATAATGTTCATGTTTCCATTATTGTTATTCATGGTGTATGTACAGGGTGCGGTAGGCGAAAATGCGAAAATTTAATGGATTTCTTTCGAATCCCATTTTTCAGTTATCTTCATTGATCTTTATCTTTATCAGTTATAGGGTGTCCCAGAAAGAATAGGCATAATTTCTACACGAAACTGTACGAAACCGAATGACGTAAGACACCTGATTTTCACTGGGTGTCTTTGTTTACATTCTGAAAAACAAGTTTGTGTGTCGGAATTGATTTTTTGCAACGAAGTCATCGAACTGCGAGGCACTTCTCCGGAGAATCGAAACAAATTGTACACAAATGGTGCTCAATTCCCAATATTTGACTGGCGAAACAGGAAAGTGTGGAAGTTTGGTGAGGATTGTATCTTTGCGGAAGCACCGAAATGTTGTCAAATACCAAGACCAGTGGACCGAAAGATCATGATGGCTTTTTCTAATAAAAAAAGCAGTTCTATTCGAGATGTTGCCGAAAGGCTGGGTAATTCGAAGAGTAACATCCGACGTGCCAAGAAGACAATCCATCTAAACAGAAGCCGAAGATGTCAAAACGGAGTGAAAATCAGACTACCACCCTTGAAACGTGGGCTCGGAAGCTGTCCCAAGTAACAAATTCAATTTTAAAGTACACTTGAAGAAGTTCTCAAGACTCATTTGATAAAACCACGCATAAAACTAGATATTCTACATAACATCGATAAAACAGCCATAAAACCCTCAAAAGTTCAAAAAGGCCCATACTACAGGAGGTTCTCAAGACTATTTCCCAAGATTCGCGTAAAACTTGATAGTTTTATCGGTACATACTTGTAATGCCATTCAAGACAAGCCTAAAACTATGATAAAACAACCACAAGTTTTGATAGTTTTATGATTTTCCTCTTTAAGAACACATCCAGTTCTTCACAAATATGTTTCGAAGATTCCATTTTTGGATTTGTTCTGCTGAATGGGGACTTTTTTAAGAGAATGAAACATATGATGTTTCTTTTCCAAAGTGGATACGAATGTAAATTAATTGTAAAATTGACCATAAATGCATGAGTTTTTTGCCTGCAATCGATAAATTTTTCATGCGACGTTCAGTTTATTGGTGTTTTATAACATAAAAGTTCAAAAATTTCAATGCGCCACGGAATCATTGCTAGAACATTTATTTATTCCAAAAATAAAAAATACTTGAAAATTCAACAATTAGGTGACAATGTTGATAAATTGTTAGATCTTGAATAAATTGTGTCTACAATCCATTTTAAGTTTCAAAATGTATTTTAAACAGCAGAAATTGTTCGTAGCATTGGAAAAACGAGAGTTTTTTTTTACATAACTACATATATAAATGGCTACCATTCCGAGGGAATCCAGAATTGCCACGCTCGCCATTTCTCAATGGTTTTATCTAAAACTACCATAAAACGCATATAAAACTAATATTTCTTGCACAAGACTAACAAGATTTTTTGAGGGGCGCGATAAGTTCATCTTTACTTGTTCTCGGGAGACTTTAACATTAACATAACATTTTACTATAGTGATGCACGTTAAACCTTACGTCAAAAGTACTGCGCTGTGTTTCCATGGCGGTGCGCCATATAACGCACTACCTGAGACGTTAGGTTTAACTTGCACAACTGGCATAAAATCAAATATCATGAGTTATGCATTTCGGTTTTCAACTGGCGACATATTCGTTACAAAAAATAGGACGCATAACGCATAGACCCTTTTGATAAGTTAGTCTCAGTAGGCTGCGAATCCAATGGAATGGTAAAAAAAAAATTGTCGTTGGTGGTTGAGCTGAAGGAGTGTGCAATATATTGGATAGGTTTTTAGTGAATTTCCGCTTGAACGATCCACTAGTTTTTAATTTCTCCACCTGTGGGCGTCCCTTGAGACAGTTTGTTTATTTTTCACATAATGTTCTTTCTCAAGAGTATGTACTCTTATTTAAAATCAAATGGTTCTAAAAGAGTTTTATGGCAGCATTTCCAAGATACATTTATCTTAAAGATGAATGTCATAAAACTTTTACAAAACTTTTATCAGGTTTTATGCAAGTTGCGAAACGATGTCTTGAGAGGGGGGTCAAGTATCTTATAAAATTACTTATAAGGTGAATTACACTTATAAATGATGTAGTTTTATGGAGGTTTCTTCAAGTGTTCTTTAATCACTCTTAATGATTTAAAACCACCTTAACTTGGAAAATGCCCTGAAAAAACCGGATGAACTCCATAATGCTTTGATAAAACTACCATAAAGCATGAATAAAACCAATTTGCATTTGAATTGCTACTTGGGGTATGACGGTCTACGGTGTGAAAAATCGACGTGGATTGTTATGGATGATGAAACTTATGTAAAATTTGACTATAAGACGCACCCGGGAGATCAATATTACACCGTGTGTTAAGGTTTCCAAATTTTCCGAGAAATTCGGTAAAATTCCTATGCATGGCATTGAGCATGCTGGATGTGGTTTGAGAATGCTGGATGTGGTCAGAGTCATCTGTGACATCAGACGATGAAGACTGATACGTACATCCGGGACTACTTTGCTGCCAATGCACTATGGTACGAATAGCCAAATTTCGCGACAAAAATCGATAACTCGAAAACCATTAACTTTAGACATATGTTGTCTTTGGAAGATTTAATCTTTAAAAAAAATTTTTTTTTTTTTTTTTGGGGGGGGCTAGGGTGGTCCTTTTTTTTTCAAAAAAAAAAATCTAATTTTTTTTTTTTTTTGTTTAAAATCTTTTTTTTTCCTAAAAAAATATAGTTTATTTTTTTTTTTATTCTAATTGCATTCTGTGGATCAATTTCACAAGTTTAACTTAAATTTAAGTTTAATTTAAACGTCATGCACATTATTTCTAGTGAAAACTAGATGTATAGATGCTGATATCAAGATACTCTATATCACGTAATATAGGTTGTAGTGCGAACGGGGTATAAGGATTGTTATTGAACCTTTTATGGACTATTTACTATATGTTTAAGGATAATCTTTACAATTTTATCGATCATTTTCCAGATATCTAACGGTACATTTTGGACATTATATTGCTAAATTTCGTATTAAGTATGGATCACAGTGATGTATTTTACAGATCATTTTCATTTTTTTTTACGGATTTTCATCAGAGCTTTATGGGCCACAAATACAATACAGGGCTGCCGGTCTCGAACCACAATAGAAATAAATCCTGCCTCCAAAAATCCCCACATGGCAAATTTGGTTCTCTTTGCTTGATTAATTCTCGAGTTATGCAGATATTTCGGTTTTATTTGTATGGGAGCCCCCACTTTCAAAGAAGAAATGGGTCTCAAACCAACATAGAAATATTTCTTGCCCTTAAAAATCTTCACATGTCAAAAGTGGTTCCATTTGATTGAATAGTTCTCGAGTTATGCAGAAATTTGTGTTTCCTTTGTATGGGAACACCCCCCCCCCCCCCCCCCCCCCACTCCACCTTCCAGAGGGGAGAGGGGTCTCGAAATAACATTGAAACATTTCTTGTCTTGAAAAACCTTCATAGGCCAAATTTGGTTCCACTTTCTTTATTAGCTCGAGTTATGCAGAAATTTTTGTTTCGTTTGTATGGGAGCCCCCCCTTCCCAAAAGGGTGGGGGTCTCAAACCCACATAAAAAAATCCGGCCTCCAAAAACCCCCAACTGCCCGATTTTGTTCCATTCGCTTGATAAGTTCTCGCGTTATGCAGTAATTTGTTTTTCATTTGTATGGGAGCCCCATCCTTCCAGAAAGGGGAGGGGTCTCAAACCCACATAGAAACAAATTCAGCCTCCAAAAATCACCAACTGTCAGATTTTGTTACATTCGCCGGAATAGTTCTCGAGTTATGCAGAATTTTCTGTTTCATTTGTATAAGAGCCCCCTTTCCAAAAGGAGGAGGGCCCAAGTAACAATTTTAGTTTTATTCCCGCCGTATAGCACTTCTCCCGGTTTTGTCGATAAAACTACATTCAAAACTACTTTGTCTACCAACACCTCCTCTATGCTTCTTTAAAGCCGAAATTTGTACAAAATGGCCAACTCTAAAGAGGATACGGGTGTGAACAACAAGTTAATAAAACCTTTATAGAACATAAAAATCTTCTCATGTCAAAATTGGTTCAACATTTACTTGATTAATTCTCGAGTTAACAGAAATTTGTGCTTCATTGTAAAACCTTTCCAAAAAGGGAGGGGGCTGCCATTAAAACCAGAATGTGGCCAAATGGCCACAGCTGTCAAACTATAAAATTGAAAAAAAAAAATCTACCTCTTAAAACCCCTACATGGCAATTTCGGTTCCATTTGCTTGAATAGTTCTCGAGTTAAGCAGAAATTTCCGTTTAATTTGTATGGGAGCCCTCCTTCTAGAGGGGGGTGGGGTCTTGAGGTGGAGGTGTCTCGTTATAATATAGACCCATTTCTTGCCTTCAAAAACCTTCACGTGCCAAATTTGGTTCCATTCCCTTGATTAGTTCTAGAGTTATGTAGAAATTGGCGCTTCCTTTGTATGAGAGAGGGGAGAGGCCTCAAACTACCATAGCGAAGGGCGTTTATGTGGTCCCGAAGGAGGCGAACCCGCCAAATACACCAGAACTTCGTCCGATCGAAAAGTTTTGGGCGATAATGAAGAAGAAGTTGAAGAAAAGCAGAAAAACATTCAAAACCGATGAAGCTTTGAAGAAAAACTGGGAGAAATTGTGTAAGGAAGATGGACAAAGCCTCGCCCAAGATCTCATGAGCAGTGTTAAAAGAAATGTACGAGCATTCAGCTTGGCGGAGGAAATTCAATAAATAAATTATGCCAAAACATAGCTAATATATAGTTATTTAATCCCTGAAAATTTGACAAGTATCCGATTTAAAATGAATTTTTGGTGATCACTTTTGTGTGTCTCATTTTTTCCGAGTCCAGTCTTTACCATAGAAAAAAATCCTGTCTCCATAAACCCCCACTCGCCAAATTTGGTTCAATTTTCTTCATTTCTCAAGTTATGATAAATTTCTGTTTCATTTGTATGGAAGTCCCTCCTTTCAGAGAGGGGAACCATTTCCGGTCCCAAAAACCCCTGCATACGAATTTTTACGCCGTTCGGTTCAGTAGTTTCCGAGTCTATAAGGGTCAAACAGACAGACAGACATAAAGTCACTTTTATACATATAAATAGATAGATGGATAGATTCAGAGAAAACATAACAGTGAAATGATTCATGAAACCAAAATGAAATTTCCTTCAAAAAATTGTTTTTATCTTGATTTTTAATCGTGCTTATACGTTCTGGGACACCCTGTAGATCCTTTTAAATAAATCTAGACAAAATCGACCTTTCAACGTAAAGTAACAATTGTAAACAATGACTTAAAACGTAAATTTCCTGGATATGCCAGGTTGCTTGCATCTATATCCACTACCGAAGGGAAGGTAATAACTCCCTGTATCTGTTTCTGGTGCTATTTTGTTTGTGGGAGCAAGCAGATCCCAGAAAAATACGCTAGAAGTCATTGCTTACAAATGTTACTTTCGACCTTTTGACTATTTTGTCTAGAAATGTACTCGACGTGTCCTCCATTTTTATCAATGACACACTCAAGACGGCGCCGTAAGCTAGAACTCGCCTTTCGAACGTAGTTCTCCGACATCGACTGCCTTGTGCGCATTATGACGGACTTCATGGTCTTCACATTAGGGTGAGATGTTTTGCAGGCTTTTACTTCAACATACGCCCAAATCGAATAATCCAACGGATTAAGGTCCGGACGGCTAAATCTTTCGGCCGGAACTTCCCGTTTTCCTTCATCCATCGTTGGGTACGATTTGACGTGTGACATGGTGCTCCATTCTAATCTAGTATTGATCCTCAGAGCAGTTGGCCTTTCCCCAGGGGAACCTTGGTTCTTCAAAATACCGATAAAGACTTCGGTACTGATTTTAACACCAGCATCAATGAAAACGGGCGGAATTTTTGAACTGTTGGACCAGCCAGCTGTTTGATTTGGAACTTAAACTTCACTTTCTCCGGAACATTTTCAAGTTTCCATCGGTGAAATGAACCTGTCTGTAGGCGGCGCCGGTGGTGTAGTGGTAAGCTACGTAAATACGAAACAACAACAACAAAACAACGGACCGTTCTGTGTTGTTGTTGGTCACAGCTGTTGATGCTGAACAGCTTATCGTCGGAGAATAGGATTTTCAGTTTGTTTCTTCTTCAACAAGGAAAGTAATCTCTTCAAACGAGTCACCCATAGTTCCTTTACCTACTTCGAAATCAAATGGCGTTTCACTCTAGCTCTGGAAGATGCATGCAAGTCTTCTTTGATGATTTCTTGCATGGATTTTTCAGAAATGGCTTCCTTGCCGGGTTGCAAGCAATCTTTGCACGGACCGATTTGATCACATGCAAAGGTCCGCACCTCAGAAACAGAAATAGTACACAAAATAACCCAACATTAAAGTTTAAACATTTTCTGCTCATGATTCCTTGTATACACCCTTTAAGAAGATGGCAGAAAACAGGCCCCTATTTTTACTTTTATGATTATGACGTTGCTAGGCCGCTGTTCTCCGTCTAATTTCATTCATGAATGAAAGAATGCTTTTGAAACGAGATAATTTGCGAGGAAATTAACCCGTATTGGAACGATCCAGGCCACGCTGCTGAAAATTTCAAATATTTCCGTTTATATCCTAGAAAATCTTTTCACCCGCCGAAAATGCCGGAAACGAAACTCAGCACTTGTAACCGCACAGTAAAGCCATCAAGAAAGTTCCATCTTTTTCCATCTCTCTTCATGTTTTTCTTTCAATCTTTGACAGGTCGGATGGCGTATCACGGTCCAGTGGCACGCCGGCAATATAGCCTGCAAGGTATTCCTATTCATGCGGGCATTCTGTCTATACCTGAGCTCCAACGTGCTGGTGTGCGTATCCCTGGATCGGTGCTTTGCTGTGATATATCCGCTACGGGTTTCGGCCGCCCGGAAACGGGGCAAAATAATGCTCGGTGGGGCGTGGTTCGTCGCATTCGCCAACGCAATTCCACAGGTGAGTTTCACTTTGCTAATATTTGTACTTCACTTTTGTATTGTATGATTGGTTGACGTTTTGGGAAAACATTTTGCCATTCGGTTGAAGGTTGTTGGTTTGCGGAAATTAATGGAGAGAAAGAGGCGGGTTGTCAGCTGTCGGAAGCAGGAGAGTATTGGAATTTCAATCCATCATAATGGGAGTTTCTTGACATTTCCTTGAGGCATGTGCAATTGTGTTTTGACATTCAAGGAAGCTTCAGTAAAAAAAAAAGCAATAATGAGACGTTAACTATCGTGTATGGCCCTTCCTCCCTTCTTCAATAACATCAGTGATAACATCACTCTGCAGCGGTTGGAAATGTTGTTTCGTTGGGTTCCTAAACTAATTAAAAAGCAACCCGATAGCTATTTTCGCCTTTTCCTTCCGCAGGCTCAGGCTGTAGGTATTCCATGATGAAATTTTTGCTGATATCCTTGGGTATAGAATGTCATTGTGCTTGCGCTGATGTTGGCAACAAAAGTTTTCAATAACAAACTGTGGAAATGCAACAAGAGCCTGAGTTGAGAGCCAGCGGAAGCGTTGCTACAGAAACGTAACAACCCCGAAAGAAGACTAGTTTGGCATACTTCTAGTAAAACTTTTGAAATTGCTGCGTCGTTTTTAGCGAAAATAACTCTACCTTAACAATAGCATAACAGTCCTGTCAAAAATGAACACTTGATGTTAGCACTTCATTTTTAAATGTAGAACCAGTATACTTGGATAACGAAACACTACACGGACAATAAAACCGTTTTCGTGAATTCGTCAAACTCGAGTCTTGAATTTCGGTTATTATCCACATGAAGAAATTTCATAGGTAGGATGTACTTTTGAGCGAAGAAAACGTTTTCTTTTCCTAGATTAAAAAAAAAGAACTAAGAAATTATAGTGTTTCAAGTTTCAAGAGATAGAGAGAGAGAGAGAGAGAGAGAGAGAGAGAGAGAGAGAGGGATGGGCGTATTTCTTTCGAATTTCTGTTTTTTCCCGCATTTCTGCACTTTTTCCAAAAACCAGCATAACTTCCTCATTTTTCAACCGATTTTCACCATTGAGCCCTAATTTTCTTGGTTTTTTTTTGGCTTTAAGCTACATATGCAATATACTTTTTTGTTGACGTTATTTTAGTATTAATCATATGTTTAGCACAATTTTTTTTTACAAATCTCAAAAAAAAAATCGCAAAAAATTATCTACACTTATTAATAGCGTCGAAACTATTACTCTTACAATATTGCAATGTTCAGAAGATCAGTGTTAAATTTAATTCTGCTTCATTTGATGACAAAATATTGGAACGCGTTGGAGATATTCCATTTCCATTCCATTAAGTAAATGTGTTTTTGTTCATTTATTAAAAAATCATCTTATATCCATATCTCGAAAACTCTACCACTTTAAATTTTTATTGACGGCATTTTTGAATTCTGCATAAAATTTCACATTAGAAACATTTGTCGAATTATAAAGTTCATCACTTTTGATTTATTTTGTAAACTAGTGTTACCGGCCGGTTTTCGAACGAACTTCCGTATCATAAAAGAAAGGAATAATTAAAGGATAATAAAGGATAGCTATTTAGAACCTGCATTTGGAGGAAATGCCAATTCAGCACCAGAGCGTCTGTTCTCCAGGTTAGGAGCGGCTCAAAACAGCGTCTGTTCCCCATGTCAGGGGCGGCTGAATACGGTCAGTGCCAGGGGGGGACTCTTAATTTAACTGGGGCTATGGTCCTCCGGGAAGGAGGGGGGTGGTGTCAGGGCCCGCCAAGCCAGCGGTAAAAAAAAGCAACAAAGGAACTTGCAGGACGCCAAAACGGGGGGCCGCGAAGGACTCGGTACGTGGATCTGCCGATCGCTCAACTTCGTCGGAAGTACCCGCATACTCTCCGATGCACTGAAGGATCGTAAGTTTGGCATCGTAGCGCTGCAGGAGGTGTGCTGGAAGGGATCCAAGGTGCGTACGTTTAGAGGTAACCATACCATCTACCAGAGCTGCGGCAACACACACGAGCTGGGAACAGCTTTTATAGTGATGGGTGACATGCAGAAGCGCGTGATCGGGTGGTGGCCAATCAATGACCGAATGTGCAGGTTGAGAATCAAGGGCCGGTTCTTCAACTTCAGCATTATCAACGTGCCCACACTCTGGAAGCACCGATGATGACAAAGAGGCATTTTACGCGCAGCTCGAACGTGAGTACGACCGCTGCCCAAACCATGACGTCAAGATCATCATCGGGGACCTCACTGCCCAGGTTGGCCATAAGGAGGAATTTAGACCGACTATTGGAAAGTTCAGCGCTCACCAGCGAACGAACGACAACGGCCTCCGACTTATTGATTTCGCCACCTCCAAAAATATGGCCATTCGTAGCACCTACTTCCAGCACAGCCTCCAGTATAAGTACACCTGGAGATCACCGCAGCAGACAGAATCGTAAATCGACCACGTTCTGATTGATGGACGGCACTTTTCCGACATAACCGACGTCAGGACCTATCGTGGCGCTAACGTCGACTCCGACCACTACCTGGTGATGGTAAAACTGCGCTCAAAACTATCCGTCGTAAACAACGTACGGTACCGACGCCCGCCACGGTACAACCTAGGGCGGCTGAAGCAACCGTATGTCGCCACGGCCTACGCGCAGAATATCGATGCAGCGTTGCCGGATGAGGGTGTGCTCGACGAAGCCCCTCTCCAGGACTGCTGGAGGAAAATCAAAACATAAACAAAACAGAAGAGAAAGAAAGGGGGTAGGGTAAGTTGAGGCGAGGTAAGGAGGGACTAGTGGGAGGACGAGGGGGCGGGGGGGGTGGGGAAGAAACGCAGAGCGGGCAATAATGCTACAGCACGGGACCCGGCAGAACGAGGAGCGTTATAAACGGAAGCGGAAGCAGCAGACCCGCCTATTCCAGGAAAAGAAACGCCGCCTGGAAGAAGCTGAGTGCGAGGCGATGGAGCAGCTGTACCGTTCCCAAGAAACACGGAAGTTCTATCAGAAGCTCAACACGTCCCGAAAAGGCTTTGTGCCGCGAGCCGAAATTTGTAGGGATAAAGATGGGGGCATTCTGACAGACGACCGTGAGGTGATCGAAAGGTGGAAGCAGCACTACGACGAACACCTGAATGGCGCAGAGGACGCGGGCGTTGAAGTCCAAGTCGGTGGAAGATATGACTACGCCAGCACAGCAGTGGATGGGAACGAACCAGCTCCCACTCTGAGGGAAGTTAAGGATGCTATCCAACAACTCAAGAATAACAAAGCAGGAGTGGAAGCAAGGGGTTATATGCCCTATCTACAAGAAAGGCGACAAGCTGGAGTGTGAGAACTACCGAGCGATCACAGTCCTAAACGCTGCCTACAAAGTGCTATCCCAGGTCATCTTCCGCCGGATTTCACCAAAACTAAATGAGTTCAGGCCGGTTTCATCGACGGGCGCTCGACGACGGACCAGATCTTTACTGTACGGCAAATCCTCCAAAAATGCCGCGAATACCAGGTCCCGACGCATCATCTGTTCATCGATTTCAAGGCGGCGTACGACGGTATCGACCGCATAGAGCTATGGAAGATTATGGACGAGAACGGCTTTCCCGGGAAGCTCACTAGACTGATTAAAGCTACGATGGACGGTGTGCGAAACTGCGTGAAGATTTCGGGCGAACATTCCAGCTCGTTTGAATCACGCCGGGGACTACGTCAAGGTGATGGACTTTCGTGCCTGTTGTTCAATATTGCGCTAGAAGGTGTCATGCGAAGAGCCGGGCTCAACAGCCGGGTTACGATTTTCACTCGATCCGGTCAGTTCGTTTGTTTTGCGGATGACATGAACATTGTCGGCAGAAGATTTGAAACGGTGGCAGAAATGTACACTCGCCTAAAACGCGAAGCTGCGAAAGTCGGACTGGAGGTGAATGTGTCGAAAACAAAGTACATGCTAAAGGGTGATACTGTCAAAATTTGGTCAAGGGAAAACGCGTGTAAATCGGTGAAATCGTTTATTTAAAAAATCAAATCAAATTTCTTTTTCAAGTTCAATTAGTATAAAATTCAGGAAAAATATTCAGTTAGGCTTCCGCTTTTCCAAATCCGAATTGCCGGGCCTTACGCTTGACCCCTGCCATCAGATTTTGTACAGCCACCTTGTCCACCTTCTTCGCCGCAGAAAGCCAGTTTGCCTTGAACTGCTGCTCGTCCTTAGCAGTTTTTTTGGTCTTCTTTAGGTTCCGCTTGACAATAGCCCAGTATTTCTCAATTGGGCGGAGCTCTGGCATGTTGGGAGGGTTCTTGTCCTTGGGAACCACCTGCACGTTGTTGGCGGCGTACCACTCCATGGCCTTTTTACCGTAATGGCAAGATGCCAAATCCAGCCAAAACAGTACGGAACAACCGTGTTTCTTCAGGAAAGGCAGCAGACGTTTATTCAAACACTCTTTCACGTAAATTTCTTGGTTGACAGTCCCGGAAGCTATAAAAATGCTGCTTTTCAAGCCACAGGTACAGATGGCTTGCCAAACCAGATATTTCTTTGCGAACTTTGACAGTTTCGTGTGCTTGAAAATATCTGCTACCTTTCCCCTTCCTTTTGCCGTATAAAACTCCTGTCCCGGAAGCTGCTTGTAGTCGGCTTTGACGTAGGTTTCGTCGTCCATTACCACGCAGTCGAACTTCGTCAGCATCGTCGTGTACAGCCTCCGGGATCGCGCTTTGGCCGTCGTATTTTGTTTATCATCGCGATTTGGAGTCACTACCTTCTTGTAAGTCGATAGTCCGGCTCGTTTTTTGGCTCGATGCACGGTTGTAGACGATACACCCAACTTATTTGCGGCATCTCGGAGAGATAGGTTAGGGTTTCGCTTGAAACTACCGGCAACTCTCTTTGTCGTCTCAGCGGCTTCCGGTTTTCGATTTCCCCCCGATCTAGACTTCCTGGCTGTCGACAAACGTTCCCCAAACACTTTAATTACATTTGTAACGGTTGATTTGGCAACTTTTAGCGATTTTGCCAACTTTGCGTGCGAGTAGCTCGGATTTTCGCGATGCGCGAGCAAAATTTTGATACGCTGCTCTTCTTGCTTGGACGGCATTTTGACAACTGAAGAGTGAATTCCAAAATCAAAATAGGAGCAACATTCTACACACACACACCTTCAAAATGAGGGGTGTTCAGGTTTTTAAAATGCAAAATTGAAAGAAATACGTCAAGTTGATATTGACCAAATTTTGACCGTATCGCCCTTTAGCAGGAGGTACCGAGCACGACAGGGACCGCCTAGGCAGCAGTGTTACGATAGACGGGGATACATTCGAGGTGGTGGAAGAATTCATCTACCTTGGATCCTTGCTTAGGCGACAACGAAAAGCCGGAAACCGAAGGCACAGGGGGGCCTCGGGCCAGAAAGAACTGGTCAAGAAAGATTCACCCCCGCACTAAATGTACCATGTACAAAACGCTGATAAGACCGGTTGTTCTCTACGGGCACGAGACGTGGACGATGCTCGAGGAGGACCTGCAAGCACTTGGTGTTTTCGAACGCCGGGTGCTTAGGACCATCTTTGGCGGCGTACAGGAGGATGGAGTGTGGCGGCGAAGATGGAACCACGAGCTCGCTGAACTCTACGGCGAACCCAGCATTCAGAAGGTCGCGAAGGCTGGAAGGATACGGTGGGCAGGGCATGTTGCGAGAATGCCGGACAACAACCCTGCAAAAATGGTGTTCGCCTCGAATCCGGCCGGTACAAGAAGGCGTGGGGCACAGCGAGCACGATGGGCGGACCAGGTGCAACAGGATCTGGCGAGTGTGGGTCGTCAACGAGGTTGGAGAGAGGCAGCCATAGACCGAGTATATTGGCGAAATGTTGTAGATGAAGTCATATCGTAAATACGATGTATGGCTATTTAAATAAAAATATATATATATATATATATATATATATATATATATATATATATATATATATATATATATATATATATATATATATATATATATATATATATATATATATATATATATATATATATATATATATATATATATATATATATATATATATATATATATATATATATATATATATACAGCAATTCCATGAAAAAAAAGTTATACGATCTCTCAGAATTTTATAATATTCGGTAGGATTGTTCAACATCGAAAAATATTAGACCCGTATTTTTTTATTTCGTTATTAGACTGGACCTTTCTGCGTTAGACTGGTCCAAAAAATCGTGATTTTTCAAAATCTTCAATTTTCAAAAATTTATAACTCCTAAACCGTTTAACCGATTTTAGTCATTTTTGGCCATTGTATTGGTATTTTTTTGAATTTCCAAGCAAAAATACGAAACCTTTGAATATATCAATTTTTGTATGAAAAAAATACAAAACAAATAGTTTTTCTTGAATTTGACTGCGAGAGGCCTCAACGACTCCTTGTTTTAGTATTTTTAAATGAAAGAGCATTCAATTTTACATAACATATCAAAAAATTGGAGATGTTTTGCGTGTCGTTTTGGAGATACAATTTTTTAAATAATAAATCATTACTCTTCATTTTATACATCACCCGCCTGTAGAAACGATGAAGATGCATGGTAGATTACCATGCGTCTCCATCCAATCAAACCTATGACTAATGAAATCTATGAGTTACTTACAAACTTAGTGTAACATTCGAATCAGTCTTTAAGGCTTTCCGTTAACCACACAGACCAATTGCTATTTTTTGACGATTACCTTTTCAAATAAATAAGGCTTTAAAATTTCAAATATTTTTGCTTAGTGTAAGTTCCAAGAAAAAAACACTTTAAAGCCGCGCGACATGATGAACATGTTAAAAAATAAGAAAAACACTTTTATACATTTATTTTTATTTATTAAGTTTTTTCATAACAATTTTATACATTTTTCTTCCGTTGAAAATGAATTTTGTTTCACAATAATATACTCTTCGTTTTGAGGCTTAAAACTATGGAATGACTGAGTCCCTGAAATTTGCTTCACACGTGTGTAACGATTTTTTAATTTTCTTTCCATTTTATTATAGTCGGATTCCGAAAAAAATTGATAGTGTATTTTCGAGTCTGGCTTAGAAATAGCCCATGAATAAAGTTCTTCGGCCGTTGTTATGTGATGATCTTGCAAACTGGCTTTCGCAGCATTTCGTTTCAATACGCCTCCCAAAGCATCACAAGGGCCCTTTCCATGACAAGTAGCGAAAAAATTCCACTCGGCATCTATGCCAAAATCTTTTTGCATGTTGCACAAATTAAAAGCGGTCATTTTATTTTTGTATTGGCTTCCAGATCCATCTGAGAAGAAATAAATTTTCTCTAAACCTGATAACTTACTTTTTATGAACGCTATGCATTGAGTCAAAAAAAGACGCACTGCGACATGATTATGTTTAGTGAAATCAGCAATTGCAATAAAACTGGTAAACTTCAAATCATTTGATTCTTCATCTTTAAAATAAATAGCACAAGGGTGAATAGTACATTGAGCGTTTGCCCAATGAAAGCCTTGAACTGCATCCTGCACAACGAATGAATAATTCTCCGAAAAATCACAGATTATGATACACTCAGTAGCTTTTAAATTGTTTTTCACGTGTTTTAAATAGTTTGACAAAAACGTGTTATTGGTGGTACCGATCGATTCATAGCTGGTTGTTTCCAATGAGCCTGTAAATAAATATAACAAATTATTGATTAAAAATTGATTGATTGGAAATCATGCAAATAATTTCTATTTTATTATTTACTTTGGTAGGGAAAAGGAACAATGCCGGACGGTCCTGCAAGGGCAATTGTTTCGTGACTGGTTGCTTCGCACGATTCTAAAAGAATGTAAAAATAAAAATGTTCCAGTAACAATTGCAAGAGAAGAATTCAAATTAAAACAGAATTATATGAACTTTTATATAACATACCTGTAGTGCCTATACTGGATGGTCCTGTAATGGGTTCTTCGGTCATGGTATCAATGTGCTTATACAATTTCTTGTAGCAAATTTGACAAATGAAAGAGCTACTCTCATCAATTTTAACCTTTTTTTCCACAGCATGGTCGTACAATTTTGCGTTGATTTTTCTGGAACACGAACTCAACACCCAAACACTACAAATTGAACACTTACGTTTCATTTTACGATATTCTTTGATATAACTGTTCTGATATGATACTTTGTTTTCAACTGGTAACTTCTTACATAAATTTCCGTGTTTTATATGATGTTTATATTGTACCTACGATCAAGTGAAGTGAACTGCAGCCTAGACTACAATAGGTATTGAATTGTTTCTCGGCTATAGCGATCAGGTCTATTTGCAGACGGGAGCGAGTAGAGCGGAATTTCTAAAGCGAGAAAGCAACAGAATAACAGATAACGCAAGCGAGCGACGAGTATGAAATGAAAGAGATGTTGTTCACTCTGCTGCTTCTCCGCTTTAGAAATTCCACTCTACTCCCTCCCGTCAGCGAGTAGACCTGATCGCTACAGCCGAGAAACAATTCAATTCAATCTCACAGGTCGATAAACATTCTACATCTACAGTAGGTAGTCAATACGTATCAACGGTTCTTCTTTTAAATAATAATACCAATGCCCCTCTGTGTAACGAAAAGAATGTTAGGTAATCAAATTGTCAATATCTACCTAAAGTCTCATTAGTCTTAGTTGCTATAATATTATATAATTATGTCAAGTAAATATTATTTATTATATAATATTTACTTGACATTCTGTGACCTACTCATAGATTTCATTAGTCATAGGTTTGATTGGATGGAGACGCATGGTAATCTACTATGCATCTTCATCGTTTCTACAGGCGGGTGATGTATAAAATGAAGAGTAATGATTTATTATTTAAAAAATTGTATCTCCAAAACGACACGCAGAACATCTCCAATTTTTTGATATGTTATGTAAAATTGAATGCTCTTTCATTTAAAAATACTAAAACAAGGAGTCGTTGAGGCCCCTCGCAGTTAAATTCAAGAAAAACTATTTGTTTTGTATTTTTTTCATACAAAAATTGATATATTCAAAGGTTTCGTATTTTTGCTTGGAAATTCAAAAAAATACCAATACAATGGCCAAAAATGACTAAAATCGGTTAAACGGTTTAGGAGTTATAAATTTTTGAAAATTGAAGATTTTGAAAAATCACGATTTTTTGGACCAGTCTAACGCAGAAAGGTCCAGTCTAATAACGAAATAAAAAAATACGGGTCTAATATTTTTCGATGTTGAACAATCCTACCGAATATTATAAAATTCTGAGAGATCGTATAACTTTTTTTCATGGAATTGCTGTATATATATAATTTGCTTAATTAATTCTCGAGTTATGCAAAAAACTGTGTTTAATTTGTACGGAAGTGTCCCCTTCCAGAGAGGGGAGGTGTCTTAAGCGACCATACAAACATTTCTTGTCTTCAAAAACCTCCATAGCCAAATTTGGTTCAATTTGCTTGATTAGTTCTCGAATTATTCAGTAATTTGTGTTTCATTTGTATGCCCCCCTCCTCCAGAGGAGGGAGGAGTCTCAAACCATCATAAGAACCGTTCCCGGCTCTAAAAACTCCTGCATACAAATTTTTACGATGATCGGTTCAGTAGTTTCCGAATTTATAAGGGTAAGACAGACAGACAGACAGACAGACAGACAGACAGGCAGACAGACAGACAGACAGACAGACAGACAGACAGACAGACAGACAGACAGACAGACAGACAGACAGACAGACAGACAGACAGACAGACAGACAGACAGACAGACAGACAGACAGACAGACAGACAGACAGACAGACAGACAGACAGACAGACAGACAGACAGACAGACAGACAGACAGACAGACAGCCAGACAGACAGACAGACAGACAGACAGACAGACAGACAGACAGACAGACAGACAGACAGACAGACAGACAGACAGACAGACAGACAGACAGACAGACAGACAGACAGACAGACAGACAGACAGACAGACAGACAGACAGACAGACAGACAGACAGACAGACAGACAGACAGACAGACAGACAGACAGACAGACAGACAGACAGACAGACAGACAGACAGACAGACAGACAGACAGACAGACAGACAGACAGACAGACAGACAGACAGACAGACAGACAGACAGACAGACAGACAGACAGACAGACAGACAGACAGACAGACAGACAGACAGACAGACAGACAGACAGACAGACAGACAGACAGACAGACAGACAGACAGACAGACAGACAGACAGACAGACAGACAGACAGACAGACAGACAGACAGACAGACAGACAGACAGACAGACAGACAGACAGACAGACAGACAGACAGACAGACAGACAGACAGACAGACAGACAGACAGACAGACAGACAGACAGACAGACAGACAGACAGACAGACAGACAGAAGACAGACAGACAGACAGACAGACAGAAGTTCTTTTTTATATAGAGCAGTTCCAGGCGAAACTGGCCATAAAATGTCAAAATTTCACACGAGCCGCTTGAATTTGAACGAAATTTCGCAAACATATTCAGTATAACAGACTACGTATTTTGACATAAGGCCGTTTTCAGCAGTCGCGGTCTATTCTAAATTTTGACATTTAAATAGACCAAACCAAATTCTCCATTTTCACCGGTGCGTTCTAATTTTTATTTTCGAACAGTTTTGGTGTAAAAAAAAAGTAAAACTGTCATACGCTTGTTTTATTTTGTGACGAATTTGGAACGGAATCCAGCGCGTTCTAAATGTGTTAAAACCAGGGACCTGGCGGGCCGTCCTTGTCCTGTAGCTAACATCTCTTACAACCAAACGTCAAAAGATTCATTGTTTGTAAACAATGCTGGCGTTCGTACCCGTAGTAGCAAACGTCAGATGGGCCTGTGGTTATTTGAATACAGCTTATGCGGTACTTTCATCCAGTCAAACACCATAATTACGCATATGGAAGCTTCCTCGTAAAAAGCAAATTTCCGTGGAAATTAATTTCCATTTATGACTGATTGAGCAAGAAGGAAATTCTCCACATCGTCTACCATAGAACGGCACATTAACGCTTATACAAAAGGACCCAACGGAGCAGTAAACCCGAGCAAAGGTTTATACCAAAATGATAACAAGTTCTAATAATTGATTATCACTGTTAGATCACTAAATATGTTATCATTCCGGCTGAATAAACAGCCAAAATAACAAAATGGATAACAAATTAATATTAGTTGGTTATTTTACTTTGCTGAGGAAGTGTGGGAAGCCAACGTTGGGTACAATCATGTTAACCTACTCTTGGGTACAAATGACTTACTTATTGGTAAAATCGGTCATCTTAAGATTCCCCCAGCACCAACAAGAATCGAGAGGAATAGATCGGGATGAACTCGCACCTTCTGACTTGTGAAACTCGGAAACCTTTTAGAATAATTTCGAAAAGTCGAACGAGCTGAATTAATCCAAACCAAATCCAAACAAAGCAGGCGAAGTTCCAAAACAAAACGCACGGACGTCATCATATCAAATTTAGAACAATGGCGGTGGAACTGTTATAAAACTAGACCAAAATGTTAGAACACCGCTGAAAATTGCCTAAGAGTATCTCCAGGAGTGTTGTAGTTCTAGATTAATTTTATATGTCAGTTATAAATTTTTATCTTGGGAAAATATATAACAAACATACCCTCTCTTCAGCAGCAGTTCCAAATGTTTTTCTAAACCTAAAAACTTGAATATGTGTGAATAATTGATTCTCAAAACTTCTGTGGGCATATTCTCAGAATTCCTTAGGAATTCTCATCAAATTACCGCTGTAATTCCTCTCAAAACCCCTTTGGAATTTCCCTCAGAATTACTATCCCCTTTGAATTTCTCTAGAAATCTCAGAAATCGTCTGGAAATTTCCTTAGAATTCCCTTAGATTTTTTTTTTAGAATTCGGCTAGAATTCTCCTCAGAATTCAGTTGCGATTCTTCATAGGATTTTTTCTGGAATTCTCCCTTTAATTCATTCGGAGTTCTTCTCAGAATTCCTCTGAAGTTCTCCTCAGAGTTTTTCTGCAATCCTCATCAGAATTCCTGTGAAATTAATCTTGGAATTACACTAAAATTCTCAAAATTTCACTCAAACTGTCTTCAGAAGTCCTGCGGAATTCTCCAGAAGTTCACTGGAATTTTTCTCAGAATTTCTCAGAAATTCTTGCTAGAATTTCTTTAGTATTCTCCTCAGGATTCTTCTTAAATTCTCATCAGAATTCTTCTGGAATTCCTCTCAAAATTCCGCTGGAATTTCTCCAGTGTTCCTCTGCAATTTTCCTTCATAATTCCTTTGGGATTCCTCTCAGAACTTCTCTGGAATTCCCCTTAATATTCGTCTAAATCATTTTCGATTCTATACCTAATTTAAATATTCCACAATATGGAGAAATTTTCGAAAAAAATTGAAAATCAAAGAAATAGGAAAATAATGATAATAACAAAGACATAGAAATATGATGGTCGGTGAGTTCAGACTTGTTGCTGCAACTTGAAATTATTAACGAAAAAGTAGAATGTATACAAGATTCAAACAGATGCACGACCGGACGTTGATTCAAAGATTGACGTTTGACTTGATTCCATAGACACTACCACAATGACAAAACAAATATATATAACTTGGATGGAACGCGTTTCAAATTTGAACAAAGATAGAACAACGCAGTATTCCAGTTTTAAATTTTAACATGAAACTGTTCGAAATTATCCAACTAGAACGCCTTGCTGAGGTTGCCTTTGTTATAAATCCAGTTCTATTTTGTAACGACCATACACTCCTGGAGATGCCCTAAGGATATATTGTTTGGACTCAAGAGTAACTTTTGAGAAGGGCTTCCCAACAAACATCGATGTCGAATAACCGCTTGTTCAAACAATTTTGGAGAAGTTATTAAGCTTTCTAGAAGAAAAAGCTGAACAACTTCTCCAAATTTGTTTGAACAAGCGGTTATTCGACACCGATGTTTGTTGGGTTATGTATTTTTGATACAACAGTTTTAGGAAAACAGTAACTCGGAAATCGTTCGTTTTAGAGAAAAAATGTCTGAAAGGAAATGGTAGATGTCTTAAAAAAATATATACTGAAAAAAAAATTTATATGAAAAACTCATAATTAAAACTTCAAATTCTCAAAATACGCTATTTTAAATTTTTTTTAAATTTGAAAACAATGAAAAAAGCCAATGTGAAAGTAAAAAAAAACCACAAGGGAGGTAAGCATGTAATGAATTATCTGCAAGTAGCAAAAAAGTCTTTTAACTTCGATCTACTTTATACTTCAGAAATACTAGAGTCTGGTAAATTATTCGTTTCGTATGGAGGTTTCTTTTTCACATTATTGTATAAATATAACTAAAAGTCACAACAAAACAACTATTTAGGTTTAGCAAAAGCTGGGTTTACTTATCCAATCGCCAAACCGTCGTGGGATTAATAACATTAATGATGAATTAATCTCCTATAACTTTCAAATTATTAGTCCAATCCTGTGAAAGCCAAAGAAAAAGTTGTTGGATTATTCATGTTTGTAGAAACAAACATAGTTTTGGTGATGGCCCATCTCGAATAACTTATGAAAAAGCCTTGTTTCTTAAGTTTTTGGCAACTCATGAAATTAAATTCAAAATATCTTGGAAACGGTTACCTCTAGGGAGATCATTAATATGTATAAATCGATTAGAAATTTTAAGTAGATTCATATTTTGGAATTGTAAAGTATTTTTGAAAAACATAAATTATTTTTATGAAAATCTTCCAAAAGTTGCAAATTGGAGAAGATTTTTAACATTTTTTTCCATTTTGTTCTTACTTTTTAAACAATAGTTTTTTGTCCAAATTTTACCATCGAAATTTAAATTTTTTTAAAATAGTATATTTCGGGAATCGAATTTAAGTTTTATTATGATTATTTCGTGTAAAATTTTTTTTTCATTGTATATTTTTTCATGGACATACCAATTCTTCTCAGACCATTTCTTAGACCAGCTATGGCAAATCATGTACGAATATGGATTTCCGGAAAAACTGACGCGGTTGATCAAAGCAACGATGGATCGAGTGATGTGTGTCGTCCGAGTATCAGGGACGCTCTCGAATCCCTTCGAATCTCGGAGAGGGCTACGGCAAGGTGATGAATTGTCGTGTTTGTTGTTTAACATTGCATTGGAGGGTGTGATTCGAAGAGCTGGGATAGACACGAGTGGCACGATCTCCAGGATGTCTGTCCAACTATTTGGCTTCGCCGACGACGTGGATATCGTAGCTCGTAACTTTGAGACGATGGCGGATTGGGCTTGCGATTAATGCGTTTAAAACAAAGACATAAAGGGAAGAGGCTCACGAGAAGACAATGTTAGCCTCCTAGCACAAGTTCAGATCGACGGTGAGGAAATCGAGGTAGAAGACGAATTCGTGTATCTGGGCTCATTGGTGACCGCCGATAACGACACCAGCAGAGAAATACATAGGCGCATTATGGCTGGCAATCGTGTCTACTTTGGACTCCGAAGGACGCTAAGATCGAAAAAAGTTCGCCGAACCACAAAGTTGACCATCTACAAGACATTAATTAGACCGGTAGTTCTCTACGGCCACGAAACATGGACATTGCTAGTGGAGGACCAACGCGCTCTTGGAGTCTTTGAACGGAAGGTGCTGCGTACGATCTACGGTGGAGTGCAGATGGAAGACGGAACGTGGAGGAGGCGAATGAACCACGCATTGCACCAGTTGCTGGGAGAACCTCCCATCGTACACATCGCAAAAATCGGTCGACTACGATGGGCTGGGCATGTCGTAAGAATGTCGGGCGACAGACCTGTGAAAGGAGGGGAGGGGATGGGTGGGGGTTCGAACGATTTCCGAATTACTGTTTTCCTAAAACTGTTGCATCAAAAACACATAAGCCTTTTCTCAAAAGTTACTCTCGTATCAAAACGACCGTTCCTCATGCCAAAACATATATACTGTTATTCCGAACACATTTGCAAAGATTCGGCCAAATCTAAAATACTAAACTTTTGTCATTGACTGATTTGGCGTGGAACCGCTCTATATATAGACTAATGCACAGAAAAAGCTAACTTCACTATTCACCATTGTCTTGGTTATCGAGATTTTCAGCCATGGGCTGGTTCACCTGGGCCAGAATCGATAGTTAGCTCAAATTCCCTTTTTGGGTATTTTCGTAACTTGTTCGGAGGTGAGATTCGAACTCGTGACTTTGGCGTGAGAGGTATGGATGTTAACCACTACGCCGGGGTCGTCCCCCTTTCACGTTTCTTGACATAAAGCAATACAATGCTCTACAAAGTTGTTCACTATTGAATTTAAAGCAATTTTGCTGCAAACTCCATAGTCGTAGGTCTTTTGTGTCATAAGTTATGATCATTTTTACGCTTAAGCGTAGGGTGGCCCTGAAAAAAATAGTATTTATCGCCTTACTTTTTCATTTCAAGTTTTACGAAAACGATGTCTTGAGCAAATTTTTAGAACTTGCTTAAATACACACTTAAATGAAAAAATTGCGTAATTTCATAGATTCCTTCAAAAAATATCGTAGTTTTAGTCTAAAAATTACGATTTTTTCAAATCCATTTTTTTTAAAGGAGGAAGAACGGGGATTCAAATACGATTGCATATAAATGGTAAAGATAAGAGGTCTCTTTTGTATATAAATACTGAGGTGAATTTAAAAGAATTTTAGGTTAAGTGGTACTACGAATGTCCTTTTTAAAATAAAATTCTTGATTTTTTCTTAAATGTTGATGGCAACGACCATAATTAACCATAACCATAATTTATTTTTCGAGAGAAATCGCACTTTCATATAGTTACTATTGCTCAAGCGCTTTTTAAATTCGAACCGTAGCTTGTATATCTGTTTTAACATTAAATCTTTGCTTATTTGACCAACCGTATACTTGTTACCTATGTAGCGAAAGTTCTCCGAGCTACTTTTCTCAGAAAAGAAAAGGTTGAACTAAATCACCAGTTTTCACATCTAAAACAGATTCTCATTCAAAGTGGCTGGCATGACAGAAATTGAGCGGGATTGTGGACTGGTTCTCGACGAAATGAGCATCGACGAGGCAGAAGAGTGGTGTGCAAGCACTAAACAGTTCGTTGGAAAGACGACTCTGCCTCCATCTGATGACTTAGCGTCTAAAGGCTTGGTTTTGATGCTTGTTGGAGTTGCTGAACGGTGGAAGCAAGTTGTTGCGTACGAGTTTACGGGAGCATCAATTCCTCCAGAGCAACTCAAGAAGCTAGTGTTGTCCGTTATTGAAAAATCGGAAGAGCTTGGCTTGCGAGTACAGTTTGTTACCTCTGACTCCGGTTCCGAGAATCAAAAGATGTGGAAGGATATGGGGCTGAACATCAAAAACCAGAATATCTTGTCTGATCTGGAACTGCAGCATCCCATCGACAACAGTCGAAAACTGGAGATCGTGCCCGATCCAGTCCATGTTTTTAAAAATGCAATTCATGGATGGATCAACAACAGATTTCTCGTCGTTCCAAAATGGTATGTCAATAAAAATGGCCTTTCATTGGATATTGTGCATCGGGATCATCTGAAAGAGTTGTTCGAATTCGAGGCAGGGAATCAATTGAGAATGGCTCATAGGTTATCTCCAGCCGACGTGGCGTTTGATGTTCCTGTTTCGTCTGTCGACAAAATGAAAGTATCTAACGCAACAAAATACTGCAATCGAGCGGTTGCTGCTGCGCTACGCGTAGTGGCTTCCGAGAAAACCCGACATGAACTGCTAACCACAGCATGCTACATTGAGGACATGTCAGACTGGTACGGAACACTCAACAATCGTTCGGAAGATCATGCGCTGCGCCAATCAGACCCAAAAGCTTTACAGGTAAGGATTCCATGATATCATAAAAACATCGATACTTTTACTTCAAAGCAATAGCGAAAGAAAGTATCGATACCAGGAAAATATCGTATCGAACATATCGATACCTACGGGGATCAAATGAATACTTTTCTGTTAGCTCAAAGTAAACTACTGAATTTATCAAATTTGTAAAGCAATTAGAATTGATCTTGTAAGGTATCTTCTAAACATATTTTGAAAATTTAGCAAGTTGGCAGTCATTTTTAGACATACCTCGCCATACAATTTTAGACTGCAAATGAGGTCTATCACCTAATTTTGGGTGTAACACAAATTACTAGTCACCCTGTATATGATAGGGGTATTAGTATTTATGAATTTAAGGAGATACGCCAGGATTTACATGAGAGGCTAATGATTTCATTAGCACTCATTACAAAGAGTATTCATTTGAATCAAATATTTTCAATTCATACCTTCTTGATATCGCATTGAAATGTAACAATTACAATTATTTTATCCCTAACAATAGGAAACAATAAACCGTCTTGAAAATACCACTCGTTTAATTTACGATGTACGTGTTGGAGAATTATGCCGATGGAAACCGTGGAAGACTGGACTAGTTATATGCACGAAAGCCATTATCCGACTGATCTTACGATTTTTGCTAGTGGTCACAAGAGGATCTTCACTTCCCGCTTTGTTCAAGACTGTCTGGAGAGCCTTTTTTCAGCTATAAGATCCAAGCAACGTCGACCCACACCACGGGATTTTGGTAGATACTTAAAGACAGTAACATTATCGCAGTATATGGCTCCTGTTCCAAATTCGTCATACTCATTTGACGACCAGGAACATTCCTTGTAGGAATGGCAGATTTTCTTTTTCAGCGTCGCAAGCAATCCACCGAGCAAAATACAACAGCATCAGATCGACAGATGACAGTTGTCGACAACAGTGATGCAGTAGATATGGATTATGAAATGCTGCAGGAAGTTTCCAGTGAGGTGCTGGACCGAGGAGAGCTGAATGCGCTCTTCTACGTTACGGGCTACGTGTTAAAAAGTCTAGCGAGTAAGGGTACTGTTTGCAAGCAATGTGTCAAAAAATGACGGAGAATCCAAAGGGTGCTCTACCCCGACTATCAAAGCTTCACTTTCTATCGAGCGAACACCATTAAGAAAAACATCCACTTTCCATCCATTGATACCTTCATTTTTTTCAAAGCCATGGAAATCGTGTATCGCAATTCGATAAACTTTATCATTTCGAACAAGGATAAAAACAATGTTGAACAGAAGGTAGTGAATGAATTGGCACTCCTTTCCGAACATTTGTCACTGCTCATCCTTCAAGATGACATTAAAAGGACGTTTTGTATCATTCCGGCTAAAGTCAGGGCAGAAAGGGAAGCAATGGAAGAAAAAGTTCGATAGCAGAAGTATGCTATCATAGAAGCTGGAATGGTGAAGGGAGAATGCATATTTGAAATAATAAATGAGAAATATTAATCTGCTTAAAAATGTAAAGATCATTTTCTTGTGGTACTTTTCTTTAATCCTTAAAATACATCCACATTGTTTCTTTATGGCTAGCAAAACAAATATTCATTAATATTAAAGTTTGCTCTTACTAGAAAATGATATACTGCTGGGTTTTTGGATTTGGAAACATACTGGTAAAAAAGATCGAAAAAAGCTTACGAAGATTTTAAAAATAACGCGTATTATTTATTTGAATTTTAATATCATCCTTTTCTTCCCTGTACGGCAGTTTTGTATTCGTAGAGCCTCAAATTCACGAACCTCTCCATTTAAAATATTGACAATTGTTAAACGTTTACCTTATTGAATATTACCAAATATTAAGAATATTGACGAATTTTGATTATATTTTTAATTACATTATTTCAATAGGATTACTGTGTAAACATATCTGCCAACACTGGAGCGACCCCCGTATCATAGCAATCATAAATTTATAAGAGGTCATCTCTCTCTGAGCTGACAGGTCCTGTCCTAGCTCTAGAGTAAAGTCAATGAACCTCGATTGTCGTGGCTCACTAGTTCTGTAAAATCGAATGAATCCTAGAACATTTTCAAAGCTGTGGAGTTCATATTCCTACTTATTGAATATAATGCTGACGATATGTTGTAATTTTTCCTTTATGTGAAATAGTGGATATTTTTACCGTTCTTACAGAGAATATATAGAGACATAAACACACTCGACACTTAGAGTACAAGCAAAAGATTGAATAATTTAAAAACCGTTATTACAAAACTGTTCATATATTTTCAGCACTTGAAAAATCCGAAAGCTAGCAAGACGTGAATAAAATGGCAGCCTTCTTCACTTCGAAATGGCGCACTATACTTCTCAATGTATGACAATTTGTATGTATCTATAACCTTGTAGAGCATTGTATTGCTTTAAATCAAGAAATGTGAAAGATAGAATTTTTATTTCAATATATTCAAGGACCACCCTAACTGAAACTGACGTCAAATTAAAGCCCTAATTATAAGCTGCAACTTTACCGAAGAGAGTTTTGTT
>JAHHFK020000118.1:0-88798 GCA_024533555.2 Aedes koreicus
GTTCGCGTTCGAGAGCCGTGTATACTTCGAAGTGCTCAGGTATTCCACGTCTACGGAAAACTTTAAACGCGTCGGACTTTTTACGGTAAACCTCGGTGCACTGTTGATCCCACCATGGAGAAGGAGGTTTCCTACGAAATGACGTTCCTGGAACTGGTCGAGTTTGAGCTTGAAGCGCGCTGTCTAAGATCAGGTTGGAGAGGAAGTTATATTCCTCCAGCGGTGGAAGCTCTTCTACCGTCGTTACGACTTCCTCTACTGCTGTCCTGAACTTTGTCCAATCGATGTAACGGGTAAGATCATATGCGACGTTGATGGATTGCGACGGATTGAACCCGGTGGCAATCCAAAATTTTTATGGGCAAGTGATCACTACCGTGGGGATCTTGAATCACATCCCATGTGCAATCCAACGATAATGAATTCGAACAAAGTGTGAGGTCTAATCTACTGCCAATTGAGGATGGACCAGCCAATCGTGTTGCTTCTCCATTGTTAAGAACTGTCATATTGAAGTTGTCACAGAGGTCATATAACAGAGAAGACCGGTTGTCGTCGTACAGTTCTCCCCAGCCTGTACCGTGAGAGTTAAAATCTCCCATGATCAACCGCGGAGCAGGAAGAACCGAACAAATATCTGAAAGTTGTTTTTGGTTTATTGAGGCTCTAGGAGGAATATAAACGGAAGCAATGCAAAGGCTTTTATTTTTAATAACAGCCTGACATGCGACAACTTCAATACCTGGAATAGGAGGAAAATTCACTCTATAGAAGGAGTAGCACTTTTTGATCCCCAAAAGTACTCCTCCTCCACGTGAATCCTCACGATCAAGACGAATAATGTTGAAATCATGAAACGGAAGATCGATTTCGGGAGAGAGCCATGTTTCACAAATAGCAAATGCATCACAACCGGTATTGTGAGCCAAAAATTTGAAAGATTCCAATTTAGGAACAAAACTTCGACAATTCCACTGCAGAACAGTAGATCAAATCCCCGACCTCATTTGGAAAATTATCCATCGAAGGAAATGATAGCTGCAAGGAGGGGCCACTTAATTGTCAATTGCTTCAAGAAAGTCTTCACTGTGGGAAGCATTGCCAATACAATGCTTTTGAGAGGGTCAGAAATTTCAAGGTACTTGAAGATACCTTCGACAATGTTATCAAATGAGAACAGCCCGCTTGAGGAGGGGGCTTCTGTTCTTAAAAGCGGGGCATCAGGGCTTTTGGATGTCCCCGGGAGAGATGGAAAGTCCTGGGTGTAGTTAGTACTACGAAAACCAGGAGGAATTGGATTTTCCTTTTTCCCACCTCTTTTTGAAGTAGGCATACTGGTCTCGGGCTTCTTTTCAGCAACTTTCCGTGGGCGGATCGCGTCTTCGCTTCCGTGGGGTGCACCTTCCGGAAAGACTGCACGATGTTCCCTCTTCAGCCAAATCAAAGTCAGACTCGTCATCTGACAGAGGAGCAAAGGGATTTGTATTGGCATCGGGTGATGGTGTGGCTTTTTTCACCATTTCGGCGAAAGATTGCCTGGAACGCTGTTTTAGCGAGCGTTCCAATTGTTCCCCGCGTTGTTTGTACGCCGGGCATGACGAGAGAGCATGAGGAGGAGTTCCCTTACAGAAAGCGCATTTTGGTGTGCTGTCTGCGCAGGCGCCATCCTCGTGTTTCTCCCCGCAGTTGGAGCAGCGTGCCTTATTGCCGCAATGGGAGGTCGTATGTCCCATCTGCTGGCATTTTTGGGAGGTCATGACCCGAGGTACGAACAACCGCACAGGTAGTCGAAGTTTTCCCCAACTCGACGTATTGAGGGAGTGGCTGAGCCAGAGAAGGTCACACGAAACGAGTCTGACGGTGTAAACTTCTTTTCACCCTTAGTGATCGATACTGTGCCAAGTCTTATCACATCCAGTATCTTCACTGGAGAAAGCAGGTGGTTCTTAAATCGACCAACCCCCTGTTTCAGCAGGATCTCAGGGTTCACACTCGTTTCGGTGACCACACCTTCAATTTCAATACCCCGAGCTGGGATATATACCCGATACTCGAGTGTAAAAAGCTGGAGAGACAGCAATCTCGTTAGCTTGCTTAAGGTTGGACACAACGACCCGAAGTTTATTCGGTCTAACTTTTATTATCTCGGTCACGGCCGAGAATCGCTTCGTCAGATCGTTGAGGAGGAATCTGATAAACATTAAGAGGTTTCGTTTTGGGCTGAAAGAAGACAACCCATGGACCAGCTGAACCATCTGGATAAGCACGTGATCGGGTAACCTTATGAGCTACCCCATCATTTCGCGCCATAGATGATTCGTCTTCCGACAAATCATCCATGGCTCCCACGTGGGAGTTTATGACGCTCAAACGCTCACGCAATTAAAAATAATCGAACACAGAAAAACAAACTAAAGCTAAAAACACTCTCTCACACACACACGCACTCACTCAAAATTAAATTATAATGTATTCAGGAGAAACAAAAACTTATCTTATATGTATCACTGATCTGCTGCAGCCGGTCAACGAATGTGCTACTGCTGCCGAGCGACGATGTGTGGCCGCTTGTACGGGCTAGATGTGGAGCTCAGCGATGATGAAAATGATGACGATGATGAAGACGCTGGTCGGTGGTGGTTGGCAGATGAACGATTGCACGCTACCCACGATGGGTTGCTGGTGTGCGTGCCGTGAATAGATGCGGAGCAATATGGCTATTTGATTGCTAATTGCAATTAATAGCGTAGTTGCACTGATTAACACACGTTTTCTTCTTCAGAAAAGCAAAACTCGATATCAACTGCGATGAGGACACTATCGAGAGAAAAAAAAACTAAGAAAAAAAAAAAAAAAAAAAAATAAAAATAAAAATAAATTATGCCCCAGTCGTTTGCATTTAAAAAAAATGGACAAAAAATGCCGATTTTTCATGGGTTTACCTTCACTCGCACTCATGAAACTACCCATGCAGCATCAATCATAGTAATCCATGAGTCAGCAGATAAAATTTAACAGCTCTATCCGTCGAACTCTAACCGTGATGGCAAAAACAGTGAAGCAAGTCCGTTCAAAAGTGTGCGCGTTCAAAGAACGGCACCCCGCGTCCACTGGTTTCGAAGCTGCAGGCAATGACGCAACGGCAGCGGCTGAATAAGATGGTCAACTCAATTTTCCCGGCGAATCGCGACGTGGCGGTGGTGATGGACGGCAAGACCTATCTCACCCTGGATGGCAACGACTGGGAGGGAACTTCTTATTTTACTTCCCCCACGAAGGAAGTGAGTTCCAGGGTGAAGTTCATTTCACACACCAAGTTCCCCAAGAAGATGCTGCTGTGGCTGACAATCAGCAAGAAGGGGAGCTCAAAGCCGCTCTTGTTTTGCTCTGGACTGGCAGTGAACGGGGAAATTTATAGTACGAAATACCTGGCGGAAGTTGCGTTCTTAATCAAGAAATACCATAAGGGCAAAGACGCGGTGTTATTGCCTGATCTGGCGTCGGCCCACTATTCGAAGCGATCGTTGAAGGAGATGGAGCGGCTGAATATCGATGTGGTACCCAAGTCGGCGAACCCGCTCAACGTCGTACAGCTGCGCCCCATAGAGAATTTCTGGGCCAACCTGAAGCGTAAGATCTACTCCAACAATTTTGTCGCAAAAACTGAGGAGGAATTGATAAATAAAAAGAAAGAACTCAAAGACATGCCTGCACGCATGTTTTTGTCCGCCATGGCGAATGTTCCGGTTATCTGCCGGAAGGCCGCTCGCAAGCGCGTATAATTTTTTTTGCAAGCAAGCTTAAATAATAACCTTCCATGGGAGATTTATCAAAAGTAATTATCTGTCTTAGTTTTTTTATCACCATACGAAAAAAATCCATTTTTTTTAATGTAAACGTTACTCCATTAGAGGAAATTTACCAGGGTTATAAATAGAAAACCATTTCCAAAAGAGAAACCCAACAGGGTAAGGGGGTATCGAATATAAGCTATCCACATACATTTGCGTTGTACGCATGTATTTGTGATGGTTTTTTATGCTCTGAACACTGCATGCTGTGCGTTTGACTGTCAGCTTTCTTTTGTTTACTTGTTTGTGCGGTTCAAATTCTGCGTTTTCAAAATGTCGCGTATTGAAAAGAAAGTGAAAATCAAGGTTCTGGACACATGGCTAAGTGAGAAGGGTATTACTATGCGAAAATTGGCGAAGCGGTTTGGAATTCATCATGCGAGTGTTAAAACCATCATTAATACGTTTGGGGAACACTATTCTTTGGATGAGCTACCAGGAAGAGGCAGAAAACCCGGTTCTTCCAACCCGAAACTGGAGCAGAAAGTGGTATCTCTAATCATGAAGAACAAATCAATGTCAATACGTGATTTGGCCAAAAAAGCAGGAACGAGTGTCGGAATGATCCAGCGTATCAAGAGGCGAAACCACCTGAAGACCTTCAAGAAACAGAAAATCTCGAAGCAAATTGCAGAACAGAAGAAGCGAGCAGCAACAAGGGCCCGGAAATTGTATTCGCGTCTTTTGCAGCGTCCGGATGCATGCGTTTTGATGGACGATGAGACCTATGTAAAGGAGGACTCAAAAACCCTTCCAGGTCCACAATACTTTACTGCCGTCGTTGGGGAGGATGTGAGCGATGCGGACAGGTCGATTCAAGTGAAGAAATTCGGTCGAAAGGTACTGGTAAGGCAAGCAATATGTTCCTGTGGTTTGAAGTCAACCATTTTTCACACTACCGGAACTATAAATGCGGAAATCTATCGATCTGAGTGTCTCCAGAAGAGATTGTTGCCTTTATACAAGAAGCATAGTACACCTCCACTGTTTTGGCCGGATTTAGCGTCGGCTCACTATGCCAAAACCACTCTCAATTGGCTTGCGGAAAAGGGTTTAGATTTCGTTGAGAAAAATATCAATCCACCAAATTGCCCTCAGCTTCGACCCATCGAACGTTACTGGGCAATCGTGAAGAGGGTCTTCAAGAAGACTGGTAAGGCAGCTGGGAACATGCAGGAGTTCAAAAAAATTTGGGCTGAAGCGTCCAAAAAATGCGATGCAACAATTGTCCGGAACTGGATGAAGAGCATTCGATCCACAGTTCGAAAATTCGTGAAGGAATAACTTAAATTTCATCCGGTCTTCATTATGTTCATGTTCAACCTCGTACACTAAAGGATCAATTTTTTGTATGAATAAAATATCGGTTTTCAACATAATTTGAAAGCAAGTTTGTGGATAACTTATTTTCGATACACTCCTTATATTAGCGAACAATGTCGAATCAAAAACGCCTCATTGTTAGACTAAGAATTTGCCAACAACTCCGTTTCATTGCATTTGTTTATTTTTATCGGCATCATATGTTTTAGTGCGCGCAATAATGTCGAAATTTGAGCCAAATAAACGTCATATGCGGGAAGTTTTGCTTTTTGCTTACCATTCCAAAAAATCAACGACTGAAGCGCATCGTGTGATTACTGCAACTGTTAGTGAGGCTGCAGTTAGCGAAAGAACGTGTCGTGATAGTTTCAACGCTTCAAAAGTGTTTTTTTCAGCGTCCCTTAGCTCAGTCGGTAAAGGCGCACCTACAAAGCAACACCATGCTGGAGGTGATTGGGTTCGATTCCCGGTCTGGTCTAGGAATATTTCGTTAAGGAAAAATTTCTCGACTCCCTGGGCATAGCGTATGATTGTACTTGCCACAGAATCACACTAATGCAAAAATGGTACCTGGCATCGAAAGCTCTCAATTAATAACTGTGGAAGTGCATTTAGAACACTAAGTTGAGAGCAAGTAATAAGCAAATTGTGAAAGCAATACACTCGAAATGCTAAATAAGAAGGAAGGACTTGAAGCAGAGATACGTCGGAAGGCGTTTTTTCACAAGTGAACTGCTGCTCCAACGACAAAAAAGTAAGGATTTTCTTCATCACTTCATCACTGGAGATGAAAATTGGATCCATTACGATAACCCAAAGCGATAAAAATCGTGGGGTCACCCCAGTCATGCATCAACATCCACAGCCAAGCCAATCATTCATGGTTCGAAGCTTATGCTGTGAATTAAGTGGGACCAACTCGGCGTGTTATATATTTACGGAATCCGTTTGCTACCAAAAAGATGGGAAAAAATTGTGGCTAGCGATGGTCAATACTTTCAAGAATAAATATGTAACAAATTTTTCACAATAAAGTCTCAAGTTTTGATAACAAATGGCGGTTTTCCATTTGCACACCTGATAGTATTTTTTTTTTCTGCTAACTAAAAATGTCGCTTCAGAGCTACTGACAAATCAGCCAAATGCTTGCAACAAAATAAAAAAGGAATACCCCGAAAAATATCCAACTTGTGCCAGACAGCAGAGGCAGTTCCATCTCATTCGTACTTCATTGCCTGCCGAACGTAAGCTTATCTGCAAGAACAAATCGCCGCCAATCAAAAGTGCGGTATTCCACACGCATAAAGTCCGATAATCAATGATAACCGTCGATAAACAAGGACAAACAACAACCATAATCGTCAAACAACTCAAACACACTTGAGTGTTCATTAACATTTCGTCATCTAATTATGATGCCGATTTAAATGCAAATTTCTAGTGTAGCCCTCGTCGCATTCGCTTGCTCGAAGAGACAACAGACCACTTGCCCTAACCTTTCGCCGTCTGCACTGGTGTGGGTGCATTGTGGCTGGAGCTCTGGAAGCCCCAGTCTGTGATATTAAAAATGCCACGATGGTCGACCGCGACAAGCCATAAATTATGACATAATTAGGTGGACGCTCTGCGGTGAAAAGTTGTCGTTATAACCAAATTAAAACCAACCTATAAGGGGTTGGAGCGGGGAATGGAGAACCAGTAGATTAACAATAACAACAGTACGGTTTGGTGGATTAACGTGAGCTTGCTCAGCGGTGTACGAAATTAGTTTTTATTCGGTGTTTGTTCAAACAAAACAAGCCGGAATTCGTCCCGATTGAACTGGCTTGACGGAGAGCCTGTCATTAGAGGAACCCATCAATGGCGACGCGGACCCAACCAGATTCCTTGATCGAGATCCGATCGGACCTGCTGCACCACATGCTCCGTCACGGACAGAGATTCCGATCTGCCGCCACTCACCAGTTTTGCTATCAGTTGGACATCGTCCATATCTTTACCTGGATCTTGGTTCTCCGCCCTCTGAAGCTTCTTTTTTCCAGCGATACTAATAACACAATTTGACTGTTTTTAATTGGGCCTAAATGAGCTGAAATTTTTCATAAAACTGTTGAATGTGGCACTTGATTACCCGATACGGCCGGTTGTTCGATGGCCATTTGGTGATAAGAAAAATGGCATCTCATTTGATCCCGAAACGAGACTCCTGCTGATGTTGCTGCTGCAGGGACGCAGCACACACTCGTGAATCGTACCATAAACCAAAAGCCAAAAGAGTTCCACAGGCAATAAACCGTGCAGCGAAACAACAACGTCAAACCGTTCCGGGCATGCTAAATGATTTTTAATGAGCTTTAAACAAATATTTTCCGTGTTCCACTGCAGCAGCGAGATGCATCGGGGCGGACGATGTGGCGGCCAGACGAGAGTGGGTTGAAGAGCGAATTGGATGTTTGTTCAGTTCGTACGAGCTTGGTGATCTCGTGGTCATGTTTGCCGAACCAGCCTGAAGGGGACACACCGTTTGCTTATTAAACTGTGGTACTACTACCTAATTGTCAATATTTTCAATGTCCACAGCTGAGAATGTGTATGTTTTCGTTTGCGTGTCATCGGAATCACGTGGAATCGTGAAAGGTTGCGATAATTAAGACACCTGTCTATATTTTCCATTTTGACGTATTATTTTCGGATTGTTGAGTTTGTCATTTGACTTGCAAATTCAACATTTCCCTTATATAAAGACCGTTGATGGCCGTGGGAACATTATCAGTAAGCTTATCAGCAGAGAGAAAAATGGTACAACCAAAGGTGATCTTTTTCGGACTAGCAGTTTGCGTGGCATTGGTATTCTATCTGTCATACTGCATCATAACCAATCATGTTAAATAACTACACCTCTCACCCGTAGGTTCACTTATCCGAAGCTAGAGGTGGCAATCAAGCTTTTCGCAAGCAGATGGAGCTACTGGCTTTGCAGAAGTACGCTATAAAACAGGGTATAGAACCACCTTCACAGGATGATCCCAATCCCAAGGCCACGATCAAGCAACGGATGCAGGAAAAAGCGCTAAATGACTATGCTGTAAAACATGGTCTGAATACTACTTCATCAGCAACTGAAACTTCCACTGCTGCAGCAACGTCGACAACAAGTGCACCAACAACAACAACTGCCGCTTCAACAACTGCTGCTTCAACAACTGCTGCAACAACAACCGCAGCAACAACAACCGCAGCAACAACAACTGCTGCAACAACAACCGCAGCAACAACAACTGCTGCAACAACAACCGCAGCAACAACAACTGCTGCAACAACAGCTGCTGCAACAACAACTGCTGCAACAACAGCTGCTGCAACAACAACAGCTGCTGCAACAACCACCGCTGCAGCAAAGTGAAGTGTGTCTGGGTCATAGATGATATCCACAGCGCTACTAGCACTACTGAATAAACAGGGAAAAAAATTGTAGTTTGTTGGTTTTACAATGCCATATTTGGCGATTCTGGTTTCGAGTTGGGAAATGGCTGATTCGGGGCGTCTTCTCGTGGGTCAAATTTTCCATCTTGTCGACGGTGAGAGGGATATTCTTATCATTGACTGCCACGTCGTAGAACGTTTATATAAAGGCACTAACATCAGGTGTGATACAGGCGGGTTTAGCCGAAATTCACTCTTAGACTTCTTACTTTCAATCTAAGGGAAACGACTAAAAGTGCACATTTCATTTTCGTGGCAACTTATGTTGTTGTTTATTCATTTGTTGTATGGAATGAATAACCAAAACACCGGGTTTGTTCATGTTATAATATCTGAATGTAGTTGCACCATTTTCACCAGGGATGAATGTTTGGATCAGGTAAATTATCTGACTGTTCGAAATTAAATGCATAGTCTCAGAAAAGTGTTACTTGACTGACAATGACAAGCATGTATATTAGAGAGGGCGCTATGGAAACACCATTTGAAGCAGTGGAATGAACCTTTCCATGTGGTTTATATCAGTAGCAAGGTTTTGATAAGTCATATACAACATCAAAGGGTCATTGTTTTCGTATTACCTCCTTGTTTGCAAAGTTCAATCACGGCAAATCAACCCAGCCGGGCTCTAATTCAAATTTTGTGTGTGGTTGGAATGCGAGGCGATGATATTGAGAAGGAACATGCATCATCCCAAACAAACAATAAATAAATAGAAAGGAAAAACACATTAAAAATAAACCCGCTGGATAGGAAAAAACCGTTCCTTTCTAGGTTTCAGATTAGATCGTAGTTGAAATATTTTTAAATTTGGGATGGCTACTAGATCCCAAGCTGGGGAGTAGGCTAGAATGAAGGGTAAAGGCAACATTTTAATCCTGTTTTTTTTTTTATTTTTGGGGGGGTGGGGGGGGGGGGGGGGGGGGTAGGGGGGGTCGGAAATTTGTGGGCTGTACAAACTACAGGGTGCGGCAGAAAATAATGCGAAAATGTTCAAACTTGAGCATTGGGTTAATTCGTGTAGCTAGTGACTAATTTCAGCTGAAAGTGTATTTGTTTATGTTTACTTTCAAGTGCTGCATTCAAACATTCTATTTGTTTTATTGCAAATTTGTCAAAATGTTCGAGAAAGAAGTGATCACCAGTTTGTTGCTCGCCCAGGAGAAGCCGAAAGAGATTGCCAAGGTGGTAGGGTGCCATTTGGCAACAGTTTACCGCATAAAATAAGTTCCTGCAGGATGGTCCTAAGCAGCGAAAGCCAGGAAGCGGACGTCCGCGCTTTGCACGCACGCCGAACGTGATCAAATCGGTTCGTGCAAAAATTGCTCGCAACCCGGTGCGTTTCATAAGAAAACTTTCAAAGGAAGCCAATATTTCGGAGAAATCCATGCGGAGAATCATCAAAGAAGACCTGCATGCATCTTCCAGAGCCAGAGTGAAACGCCACTTGATTACGGACCGGGTCAAGGAACTACAAGTGACTCGTTCCAAGAGATTACTTTCCCTGTTGAAGAAGGAAAAAATGATAATCCTGTTCTCCGACGAAAAGCTTTTCAGCATCGATGCTGTGGCCAACAGCCGCACGTACCAGTTCATTTCACCGCAGAAAATGGAGAACGTTCCGGAAAAAGTGAAATTCAAATTTCAAACCAAACATCCGGCTGGTGTCATGATGTTTGGCTTGGTGGCGTCCAACGGTTTGAAAACGCCGCCTGTTTTCATTGATGCTGGAGTCAAAACCGAAATGTATATCGGTATTTTAAAGGACCAAGTGCTTCCCTGGGTGAAGGCCAACTTCTCCGAGGACCAAAACGTTGTCCTACAGCAGGATGGAGCGCCGTGTCACACGTCCAATCGAACCCAACAATGGTTGAACGATAACATGAAGTTTTGGCCAAAGGATTTGTGGCCCCCTAGGAGTCCAGATCTTAATCCGTTGGATTATTCGATTTGGGCATATGTTGAAGCACGAGCCTGCAAAACATCACACCCTAGCGTGAAAACCCTGAAGTCAACCATAACACGAACATGGCAGTCAATGTCGGAGGACTACGTCCGAAAGGCATGCTCTGGCTTCCGGCGTCGGCTCGAGGATGTCATTAATAAAAATGGAGTAAACATCGAAAAAAATTGTTTAAAAGGACTTTATAAAGATAACTGCACTCGAAAATGTTGATATTATTGCTTGAATTAATTGAAAATGGGATTTGAAAGAAATAGAAAAAAATTTCGCATTATTTTCTGCCGCACCCTGTAATCTCACATACACCCTGCATGCCATCAAATACTAAAAACTTGTCTCTCTTCTCCATTTCATATTACTAACATTCTGATCTAGAACGGGTGTGAAATTCATTGATCGGTCGAAGAGCTCAGTTGGTCTGCATGCGTTTTTGCAACCATCATGACCACGAGTGGTTGTGACATTCAAGCACCTGCTCAGCGGCACGCGGCTTAGGTAGTAAGTATTTAAAAGGTGTTTCGTTCAAAATTTGGTCGACTTAAACTTGACGCATTGCCATTCATCGTGCATTAAAACATTTTGCACACCTCTCATTTTGAAGATGTGTGCATGTAGCATCATGCCTTAATTTTGATTTTGAGATTAGCACTTCAGTTATCAAAATGTCGTCGAAGGAAGAGAAGCAACGCATCAAAATTTTGCCCGTGCATGGTGAAAATCCAAACTACTCTCACGCCAAGTTGGCGAAATTGTTGAATGTGGCTAAATCAACTATAACCAACGTATTAGAAGTGTTCGGTATACATTTGTCGACAGCCAGGAAAGCTGGATCGAGGGGAAATCGAAAGCCGGAGGCCACTGCGACGACAAAAAGAGTTGCCCGCTGTTTCGAGTGGAACCCCAACCTCTCCGTCCGAGATGTCGCAAAGAAGCTGGGAGTGGCGCTTTCAACTATGGATAGAGCTAAAAAACGAGCTGGGCTGTCGACTTACAAGAAAGTGGTGACTCCAAATCGCGACGATAAACAAAACACGTCGGCCAAAGCACGATCGTGAAAGTTGTACACGACGATGCTGACGAAGTTTGATTTCGTGATACAGGACGATGAAACTTACGTCAAGGCAGACTTTCAACAACTTCCTGGACAGGAATTTTATACGGCAACCGGATTTAGAAAGGTGGTAGATATTTTCAAGCACATTAAACTGTCAAAGTTCACGAAAAACTATCTGCTGTGGCAGGCCATCTGTACCTGTGGCATGAAGAGAAACGTTTACATTGCGACCGGAACCGTCGACCAGGAAATTTATCTGAACGAGTGCCTACAAAAACGTCTACTGCCTTTCCCGAAGCGACACAATTGTTCCGTTCTATATTGGCCGGATTTGACATCTTGCCATTACGAAAAAAAGGCCATGGAGTGGTATGCTGCCAACAACGTTCAAGTGGTGCCCAAGGACGAGAACCCTCCTAACACACCAGAGCTCCGCCCAATCGAACAATATTGGGCCATCGCCAAGCGGAACCGTAAGAAGACTCAAAAAGCTGTTGTGAGCGATAAACAGTTCAAGGCAAACTGGCGTTCTGCGGCGAATAAAGTGGACAAGGAGACTGTACTAAATCTTATGGCAGGTGTAAAATGAAAGACCCGGCAATTCGCATTCGGTAAAAAGGAAGCTTAGCTGAATATTTCTCCTGTATTCTGAATTAATTGAACTTGAAAAAGAAAAAGAATTTGACTTATTAATAAAAACTTTGATCGACTCACACACATTACTGTTTGACCAAATTTTGATCGGAACACCCTTTAAATAGACTAAGGTCCGGATCCGCATCATTGAGGTAAGCTCGTCAAAAACAAAAATATATAGGGTTACAAGGGGATTCCGGACACATGAGAAGTGGTTATAAATTAGCATCAGCCCCACCTAGATGAAATTGACTATTGACATTGACAACAGCACAGGCGATAGTGAACATCCATCGACGAATGAACAAAACCAAATTATGAGTTTGACTCAACGGTTGCTCTGGTCAAGAGAATACTGTCATTTCAAAATTCAAATTCACGACGACAGTGTCCGTTAAGGTTGTCTTCATTTTCAGCTAATTTGTGTGTAGATGAATTGATTTACTGGCACTGCCTGTTATCACTGAGATACCTTAAAAAAAGGGGGCGATTCGGGGCCGTCGTCGTTGAATAACGACTGTTCCAGAAAGTATAAGAAGAAATAACCTCTAGAAATTCTGCAACCGCTGGTCTTAAATGATGAACAGGGGATGGACATTTTGCGGTAGTCAATCCGAGTACCCTCGGCGGACAGCATTCATCTCAAGAATTAGCTGGTTTGTGCTACTTCTTTTCATGTCTGATTCAAATACTTTGATTCTAAGGTTTGATGTTAGACAATGTTATTGCGTCGATAGCATAAGCTGCACTGAAAATTAAATTTCGTTTATACAACGAAACCAAAGGTAGAACTAACAAATCTATTGATTTTTTTTCAGCAACTGGACTGATTTGTTCTTTCTAAGAAGCTATCTTCGTAATTAATATATACGCTTACATACGAAAATAAAGTGTACAGATTCTTGTATAGAATGAACAGCAACAAGATAATATCTTGATTTGGGGGGCAATGCACAAATTAAAATTATATTCTTATTCACAAACTTATATATCTATCTATCACAGTTCCGCAAATGAAATACCGTCTGATCTTCGTACGTTATTTACTCGAAAGCAAAATTATCTAACCAGCATTCGCAAAACATTGTTTTGCTTTTATATTGAATATTTTCTAATATTGCCACACACTTGGAATATTCCACAGATGTTCGGTGCCTTTTAACCGACATCTCAACAGCTAAATGTTCGGCAAACAATTTCTCAAATCACCGAAAAATCTGTGGAATCGCAAAGAAGTTATCTTTAAAAAAAAGTAAAGAAGAGGTCGGACCTGGGATTGAACTGCTGACCTCCTGATCAGTACATCGAACCGGTTACCGCTAGCAGTCTCCCTCTATCATGCTCAACTCACTGTGATAGGTAGAAACGTGAAATTAATAAAATGTTCAGTTGAAACAATAAAAATCAGTTTGAAAATCAACGAATTGAGAAGAATAAAGATATACTCTGCGTTATTTGAAATATTTTTAAACACTGAATCGATTGGAAATGTTATTATTTACCGAGTGTTTTTTGCTGCTTGTATTATGAGATTCTTGGAACTATCCACTATATTTACAGAAGTTCTGTAAAAATCACAGTAAATCGGTAAAAAATTGTCATTTCACCATACTATCCGTAATTTTGTTTGTTTTCACCGGTCTTTTCGTAAAATAAATCGATTTCACAGGAGGATCTTTATAGGGTAAGAGGATGTAATGTTAGCCTAGCTCCTTCATTCGGCCTATGTACAAAATATGTCATTATTTCAGCTATAATCAACAAAATTATGTTGCTATCAAGATGACCGATGTAATTCGAAGCAATTCTGATATAATTAATCAATTTATAAAGGGCGAACACGAAATTATTGCGACACATTCAACAGGGCATAACTTTTTTACCATTGTTTAAAAATTAACCAAATTTTGCACACTTTCTCATTGATGTGTATTGTTTACATGCTGTCAAACTCGAAGTCGTGTTTTTCGATTCAACGAAAATGGAGGTGAACCAACGCGAGTCGAGAGAACAAATTCTTTCCAAACACCTGGAATTTCCTGATCTGTCGCACCGGCAGTTGGGAAAAATGTTGAACATTCACCATTCAACCGTCTCCAGAGTGTTGAAGCGGTTCCAGGAGCGGTTGACGTTGCACCACGGCAAAGGAGCTGGAAGAAAACCGGGACCGGAGAACAAAAACACGGAGGGAAAGGTGAAGCGGATGATTAAAGCAAATCCCAACGTCTCAAGCCGTGATTTGGCTAAAAAGATCGGCATATCGCAGAGCTACGTCCAGAATGCAAAGAAGAGAGCTGGACTACATACATACAAGGTACAGAACTTCCCAAACCGCGATGAGCGGCAACAATCGACGGCTAAAACTCGGGCACGGAAGCTCTACGAGAAGATGCTGACAAAATATGGCTGCTGTGTGATGGACGACGAAACCTATATAAAAGCCAATTTTAAGCAAATTCCGGGGTAGGAGTTTTTCACCGGCAAGAGCAAGTTCTATGTGGACGACAAATTTAAGAAGAAGAAAATGTCGAAGTTCGCCTCCAAATATCTCATTTGGCAGGCCATCTGCTCTTGCGGACTGAGGAGTGAGCCTTTCGTGACAAAGGGCACAGTAAATGGCGAGATCTACAAATCTGAGTGCCTCGAGAAGCGCCTTTTGCCGTTCTTGCAGCAGCACGACGAAGCTCCGCTATTTTGGCCAGATTTGGCATCATGCCACTATTCTAAAAGTGTCCTGGAGTGGTATGAGGCCAATTCTGTCCATTTTGTTCCAAAGGACATGAATCCGCCAAACTGTCCGGAGCTGCGCCCGGTGGAGCAGTACTGGGCAATGATGAAGTGGGAACTTCGGAAGAGCAAGAAGACAGTCAAAGACGAGAAGGACATGTTAAGAAAATGGAAAAAAAAAACTGAGAAACTGGTACCGGATGACACTGTAAAGACTTTGATGGAAGGCATCAAGCGAAAATGCGTTCAATTTTACACTCAAGGCTCCATCGATTAACTTTTCTTTTGATTTTTGAAGTAAATATATGTATAAAACTACCCTAAAATTTTGGTTTGATTCTCAACATTATAAGAAAATTGGCATGACATTTTCGGTGTCGCAATAATTTCGTGTTCGCCCTTTAGTTGTTCACTTCCGTTTAGTTTATGATTTTCTCAACTTGTTAGATATCATGCTTTCACTAATTAAGCTGAACAGATTATCACCATGATCTTCGAATGATCTAAATTTGGCTAAATTGAACCGATAAACCGAATAATGCAGCGTATATGTACAGACAATATTCACATGCTATAAACTAATAGTTCACACAGTTAAAAAAACAATGATTTAACAAGAAAAACGTGGATCCGATATTAGGGACATATTTTTTTCTTTGTTCTCAACTTTGGCCTGTTGTCTGGATAACTTAGTAAAAATATTGTTATTGGTAAAATTTTCAATGGAAATGTATGGGTTTTGGTTGTATGTTTTCCAAATTGCTCATCTAACCTGTGCAGAGTGAATTATTATGTTTTCACTATCGAAGGGCCAATAAATCAAATGTAAAAATCTCTCAAGTGTTTCAAAGCAGTTTTAGTTTAGTTTGTTTTCTGAAAATGTTGGGTAAAGCGAATACAGCTGGCAATGCCTTAACTCATAAAATCAGCAGAACAAAACAGTGCGAAGACTGTATTTAATAAAAAATCGATCGAATGGGATGAAGTTGCATCCATGAATAGACCCAATTTGATGCTTATAGACCGATATTACATCCATATCCCTCGAATGTTTCTGACTTTATAAAACGAGTTGTATAGCTTTTCATGATACATAAATACTACCAAAAGTTTTATTAAACGTATCTTAGCAAGTGTATAACTAGCTAAATATCGCTTGCAGCTAACATATTTTAAAAGTTACAATAAAAATGTAATCGATCGTTGCATATTAGGCTGAGTCAAGGGACACATACCCTAATTTTGCTTTACGGATCACTTCCGTAACTCTTTTCCCAGAATGTTGTGGCCTATTTCAATTGTGGTAAACTCCAACTCGGAATAACTTATACTACCGTCCCTATTCGTATGATCTGCAACATGTTTGCTTGGAGTAAAGTAGATTAGGATCAAGGTCGACATTTAATCATATTTAATCCGAGGATAAAACTTGTTGGTGCTCGTCATCGTAAGTGTGATAGCTTGAAAATGTTGGAAAAGCTACTTTTTTAGCTGTCAAAACTAATTTTAAAACTTGTTGCAGTGCTAGTTATTCAGTCTAGACTGTTTTTAATATCAAAAAAAATATAATATGATAAAATATGTAAGTTATTGTCATTTAGTTTGCTCGTGAAGTGCCTATTTTTATGGAGCGTATATTTCAGGTCTATTTTCTGTGGTAGATTCAACCCTCGATCGAGGATGGGATCCATACACTCCTAATGTGTAAAAAAAAACCAACCGGAAAATAAGGTATAAAGTGTGATTTAACCAGTGCGGCAAAGATTTTAATCGCGTAAAGTACTTGGTTCAAATGCGATGCACGCAAAGCTATTTTTCAACTAGTGAACGGACACCAAACAGTGGTTAAATGAACAATACAGATTTTTTTTACAGATTTTCAACGGCCGGATACAGATTAAAAAGATTTTTGGATGTGAAAATACAGATTGACCATGAAAATTTTTTGGCAACATCGGTTGTAGGAGATGACAATCGTTGATTGACTGGATTCGTAAAAAGATCTTCAGGTCATCGGCATATGAAAGACGGTTATAAGCCATTTTGCAACGCATTTCTGCGTGATCACGCACACCAACAGTTCATCTAGTAATAGAGGCTCCGTGCCATTTCATCGGCTGTAACGGTTCGTCACATTACACTCGAGGCGCTTCACTCCTCACCGGTAGTGAGGAGTGGCCACACACGTTCGTCATCCAGCTGCAGCAGCAGCTCAGTAATACAAATAAGATAAGTGTTTTGTTTTTCTCTTCCTCACCTGAATAGTTTGTATTTCCATTTTGTGTTTTCGTTAAGCTTAATCTTCATTGTATTGTATTGTATTGTGTGTTTTTGTAATTCAGTTCTATAGAGGCTATTTGCTCCTAGAGGCCGGTAAAGCATTCCTTGCATTTTCTCATGATTCATGATTCTCAAGTGCTTTTTCTTCACTTTATTTTATCATCATCTTTGATGGGTCCCTTCTTATTGTTTGATTCTGGGCAATGAGAGAGCGCACTCGCTGGCAAAGCTGGGCTCTATGGAAGGCGATATTTACGATCGAGAAATCGTCTTTAATGAATTTTTCCCTAGTTTTCGTCAACAGTCACTCGTGTTATGTCAACCTTACTTTAAATCTACCCCCCTCCTCCTCCCCCCACCTTTAGTTTTAAAATAACTGATGTATATAAACATGAAAATTTAACCCTGTTAAGTTGTTAAGTTGATTCGATTAGGCGTGTACAAATAAATGAATAAATAAAAATAATCATTAACATGGTTAAAAAATCGATCCGATTTTTTGTGTCCATATGTTAAATGACTCAAGCTTGACATCTACCCAAACAACCTCGCATTGTTTCAATAAATGTTCTCCCCTGGGTTGATATTGACATTTGCCAAGCATCTCTATTCTTATGCTCGTTAGTAATTATAATCTCATGAGTAAACATCATTCAAACATCCATACAATTTTTTTCGAAAACAACTGATTTCAAAATCCAGTCATATCTTGTTACTTTTTAATTTTCATGTTTTTTTTTACGAAAGTGGTTCCTGAAGAAGAAAAACCTTCAATCATCGTTATCTAAAACACTCCGCTAAGCTGTTGTTCTTGGCGGCTTTTGCGAATGAAGCACATAAATATGATTTTTTTCGCTTTTACCTTCCCCCCTCATTGACTGACGCCCGTCACTAATCTCCTCTTATGGACATAAAATTTCACAGCACTGTTTCTCCCCCAAGGAATAGCCGCAAGTGGTAAGTAACGAACGGGGAAACATCTCAATCTGAAACATTCAACATGATTTTGAAAGATTAACTCCGAAAGCTTTTTAGCTCGCTTTGCTTTCAACCTCACGGTTGTCGGCCGTCGTGGTTCCTTACATACCTGCATTCCTCTCACGAGCCGCTCTTAAATTCTGATTCCACCTTCCACCAACGGACGCGGTGATTAAAGTAGATTTTAATCCACCGCGGAAAGAAGTTTCTTAAATTGATTAACATGGAAATTAATTAACATAAAATTACCTAATTAGATAAGTCGCAGGTCAGTTGTCTAGGGCGAGAGAAATCCCCAATTCGAAGTGCTAGATTTGGCGCATGCCGGGTGGACATCGCTGGGGAAGTATAGGTATCGGATTACAACGGGGCAACGGTTCGCTTCCAAGTGGTTCAACATTCGAATGCTTTTAAGGCATCATCGGGAGTGAAGCCGATCCCAATCACTCAAGCGCTGTATTCTTGTCGAGGATATCAGCATGACGCTTCTACAACTGCTGCAACATCGTCTCGCATCTCGGTTGGGTTTTTGATTTATGCTTGTTCCTTCTGTTGTTGAATTATTTGTACTATTATTTGTTTCCCTTCTGGACGAGCAAATCTCGCATCAAGAGCCGCAGAACGATGGATTCCGATGGACGAAGAAGCCAAGACCAAGACCAAGATCGACCGAGAATCGAGAACGAGTGCCCCAAAACGAGAACAATTTTCGTTACCCATTTTACGATTATTTATTATTTGCATATACGATGTTGATTTCTGTGTTTAAAATGTATATAAATAAAAACAACAATCATAAATAATATTCATTAAAATTCACTTCAATATATTTTATTGCCATTGCCCTCTCTGTTTCACGCTAGCTTCACTCTTTCACTCATAAAGGGAAAACGGTGCATTTGCAAACAGGGTGGAGAGCAGTGTGTTCTTAATTTTGCACCTTCCGTCGTCCATGGTTGCGGTTGCTCAATCTTCTGATGAGCATTCCGAAGTCGTCATTTTCTTCGTATACTTTTGCGATCATTGGAAAGGGAGGGTTTGTTTTATTTCTTCATTTTTGAACGGATTTTTGCGACACTGTTTATGTTAATGGAATTTTTGTTATTCCTGACAAGCGCGGGCTATAGCGGAGCCCTGGCAGAGCATTTATCCAAAAGATTCAAGGAATTGGTAGGGAAGTAAAACGTTCTACAAAGGATGGTATGTTATGATATGTTCTCCCAACAATCCCAGTCAGTGGGATTGTTAACACGTAGAACTAACTACGGGATGATTCTAGAAGGTGCCATGGATGGAGTAGTTGACTATCATTTCGGACTTTATGAACACTCAGTATCCCAAGCAGCACAAATTATTTCAATGGAGCAAAAATGTCTCATTTAAAACAAATTAGGGATAATTTTGTTTGGTTGTGTACCTCAAAATCGCGTACAAGAACATACACGCTATGTCCAAAGAACCCAACATTGAGTACGTTTGACTCAATTCAGTCAAAAGTAGGGCTACTCAAAAGTGAGTAAAGATAGCTAGGAGTAACACGTTAACGTCGATCGGATTCAAGACTGTTTGTCAACATCAACACCGATTACGTGATTCAGTTCATGGTTTATTTTTGTTTGTTCTCAAATTTATGACTTCCGTTCACGGATTCGGGCACCAATTTTGTTTCCGTGTATAGAGTTGCAAGATAATTTTATAATACTTTATAATACGAGTTTAATCGAAGTATCATTCGCATCGGTCGTGTACCTTTTTGCTATTCTATTATTCGAAGATTAACCCACTACATAGTGAAAATAATACAAGACATTCGTGCCTCCGAGTAGTGTCTATTCTGCATTGAGAAGAACAATCAGCAAAGCTCTGCTTTTGCCTCTCGTCCATCTATCGGCCAGTAGTGAACATGGATTCAAATTGTTATCAGTGCTCCAAGCCGACCAAAACCATTGAAGTAGTTCAGTGTAATGGTTTTTGCTGTCGATCTGCGCATCTACAGGGTGCGGCAGAAAATAATGCGCAAATTTGTTCTATTTCTTTCCAAACCCATTTTCAACTAATTCAAGCAATAATATCAACATTTTCGAGTGCAGTTACCCAGTAAACACCGAGTCGCATATGATATCGCATATGAGTACAACGTGGAGGCGATATACGTCCATGCGTCCATTTAGCTCTATGTAAACTGTGCGTATGTATATCGCCTCCACGTTGTACTCTTTTTCACTATCATATGCGATGTTGTGTTTACTGGGTATCTTAATAAAGTCCTTTTAAACAAATTTATTCAATGTGTCCTCCATTTTTATTAATAACATCCTCAAGCCGACGCCGGAAGCCAGAGCATGACTTTCGGACGTAGTCCTCCGACATTGACTGCCATGTGCGTGTTATGGTTGACTTCAGGTTTTTCACGCTAGGGTGTGATGTTTTGCAGGCTCGTGCTTCAACATATGCCCAAATCGAATAATCCAACGGATTAAGATCTGGACTGCTAGGGGGCCACAAATCCTTCGGCCAAAACATCATGTTATCGTTCAACCATTGTTGGGTTCGATTGGACGTGTGACACGGCGCTCCATCCTGCTGTAGGACAACGTTTTGGTCCTCGGAGAAGTTGGCCTTCACCCAGGGAAGCACTTGTTCCTTTAAAATACCGATATACACTTCGGTATTGATTTTAACTCCAGCATCAATGAAAACAGGAGGTATTTTCAAACCGTTGGATGCCACCAAGCCAAACATCATGACACCAGCCGGATGTTTGGTTTGAAATTTGAATTTCCTTTTTTCCGGAACGTTCTCCATTTTCTGCGGTGAAATGAACCAGTCCGTGCGGCTGTTGGCCACAGCATCGATGCTGAAAAGCTTTTCGTCGGAGAACAGGATTATCATTTTTTCCTTCTTCAACAAAGAAAGCAATCTCTTGGAACGAGTCACTCGTAGTTCCTTGACCCGGTCCGTAATCAAGTGGCGTTTCACTCTGGCTCTGGAAGATGCATGCAGGTCTTCTTTGATGATTCTCCGCATGGATTTCTCCGAAATATTGGCTTCCTTGCTGAAAAGCTTTTCGTCGGAGAACAGGATTATCATTTTTTCCTTCTTCAACAAGGAAAGCAATCTCTTGGAACGAGTCACTCGTAGTTCCTTGACCCTGTCAGTAATCAAGTGGCGTTTCTCTCTGGCTCTGGAAGATGCATGCAGGTCTTCTTTGATGATTCTCCGCATGGATTTCTCCAAAATATTGGCTTCCTTTGCAAGTTTTCTTATGGAACGCACCGGGTTGCGAGCAATTTTTGCACGGACCGATTTGATCACGTTCGGCGTGCGTGCAAAGCGCGGACGTCCGCTTCCCGGCTTCCGCTGCATAGGACCATCCTGCAGGGACTTATTTTATGCGGTAAACTGTTGCCAAATGGCACCCTACCACCTAGGCAATCTCTTTCGGCTTCCTCTGGGCGAGTAACAAACTGGTGATCACTTCTTTCGCGAACATTTTGACGAATTTGCAATAAAACAAATAGAATGTTTGGAGCACTTGAAAGTAAACATAAAAAAATACACTTTCGACAAAAATTAGTCACTAGCTACACGAATTAACCCAATACTCAAGTTTGAACATTTTTGCATTATTTTCTGCCGCACCCTGTAAAATGTGTCGGTCTAAAAAGACCAAATGTGGACTTTTTGACTGAGCATAACAACCTACTATGGTTCTGCGACAATTGCGTTGATCAGCTGGATTATATTAAGAAGAACCCAATGAAGTCAACGCAGGATGTAATAGAAGCGGTATCAGATGCTTTCCACGAGTCATTCGATGAACTGAAGGGTGGGCTGCAGGAAACCAAACAGCTCACTAAATCATTGGTCGACAAGCGGCAGTTTAACGATTCTCCTGGTCTAGAGCGACCTCGTACTGCATGGCCAAGTATTAAGCAAACCCGTGAGACCATTACAAAAGACACACCGAAAACTGGTCCTGATTTTAAGCTCGTATGTGGTAGCAAATCTGTTGAAAACGTCTGCTTTTCAATAGCAACTGTTGCAAAACCGCCTGAGAAATTCTGGATGTATCTGTCCAGATTTACTCGTCATGTCACAAACGAGAATATTTCCAATCTGGTGAAAAACTGCCTACAAACACAACAGCCCATCGATGTTCGAAAGCTCGTCGGTAAAGATGCCGATTTGAACCAATTTGCTTTCATATCGTTTAAAATCTGAATGGACAAGGAGTTGAAAGATAAAGCGCTGGATCCTTCGGTATGGCTGAAGGGGATATTCTTCGGGGATTAAAAAACAAAAAAAAGGGGGGGTTGTGGGGGGAGAAAAAAAAAAACGACGGGCACCGGGGTGTTTTTTTTTTTTAAAAAAAAAAAAACACCCAAGTAACATTGCTAACACCATTCTGCTTTATTAAGTTTTATTAAAGTTTTATGAAAGCCACATGAAATCAATTTGGTTTTATTATGGCACCAAGAGGTGCCAATAGGTTTCATTTTTTAGTCAGGTTTATGAGAACCTACACAGCTTGTGTACGACGATCTTAAAACCTTGTTTCTCAAATTCCTTTTACTCCTATCAAAGGTTTTATTTCGACTTTATAAACTCGTAAAATGCTGTATTAAAATGCCGTTTTAGGACTCATTGATATTATCTTAATATGGTCAGTTGAAAAAGCATTTTAAAACCATTTTGTCTCCCGTAAATGCATTAAACGGAAATTGGCATTGAAGGAAGTCACCATAAGGTTTTATAATAGTCATTGCGAAGAAAAATTGGCTTTATGGCAAAACTGTGATTTTTTTTCAATCGCCATATTGAAATATAAAAAATAATTGAAATGTGGAAAAATAAATGCATCAAATTTTCAATGGTATGCACATAAATAGTAGATCTGAGACCAATTTCGGCATTCTCTTAGATAATCTTATCCAATTCCATGCACTTTTCAGGAAATTCATGATTAATTTATCGAAAATGTTTGTTTAAATTTGCTTTATGTTGCTGTAAATTCGCATAATTTCCGAGGCGCATTAATTTTCGGCTCTTATCGTGCCAATATTCACCATAAAAATAAATGCGCATATAATTTGGAGCATAATACGCTGTAGAAAACGCAATTTATTTTGGATGTTTCGCTATCAAACGAAATTTCCAGCAACACTAGACCTTTTTTTTACTGCTAAATGAATCAGAAGAGCACAGAATCGAACAAAGCAGAACAACAAAAAACAACCTCGATTTCACAGTGAAGTTTGACAGCTGTGGCCATTTGGCCACATTCTGGTTTTCATGGCAGCCAATAGGTTTTATGAAGGTTCTCAAGTGGTCATAACATCTTTCACTAGAACATTTTCAAAATCTTTATGTTCTTATATAGGTTTTATTAACTTGTTTTCCCAACCGTATATAGAGTGGGCCATTTTGTACAAATTTCGGCTTTAAAGAAGCATAGAGGAGGTGTTGGTAGACAAAACAGTTTTGAATGTAGTTTTATCAACAAAGCCGGGAGGAGTGCTATACGGCTGACATAAAATTAAAATTGTTACTTGGGTAGCCACCACTATTGTTTGCAGCTAACGGAAGGCACGTTAAACAGCATGATGGATGCCCCCGAGCCACCCGACGCAGTCGAGCCTTGCTGTTCATTATCTTCAGCCGCTGGTTCCTGCCTTCCAAGTCGTTCCGTTCCTGTGATCGGGAATGGTGAGGGGGCTATCCAACTTGCTCGCTCAGGCAAGTACAATACAATCAGAGCATTTACGAACCCTGAAATCCATGCCATTTGCAGCGCTACTACCTCGAATGTTCGAGACACTGACGAAAGTTGCATCCAAACACCAATTGCGGAAGCATTTCGCTCTGATGTAATTGAGCCCATTGTCAATGCTAGCGAATCTCGCGTGTCATCCATTCCAACTCGTCATCGTTTCTAAAACTGCATCAGGATTAAACCCCTTTGACAGCAATAAGATCGACCCATACTCTTCAACGGAAGGTATGTTGAACATGTATTATCAGAATGTTGGAGAGTTGAATTCGTGTCTCGACGACTACTTGCTGGCTAGTTCAGACTGCAGTTATGATATTCTTGTGTTCTTTGAATTTGCCTGGAATTTGTTGGCGTTCTTCTAATAATGGATTCCTACATCCTGATGCTGAACTGGTTGAATGTTCACCGCTAGTATTTTCGATTACTACAGCACTGTCACAAACGCTGACTATGATAGCATCATTCCCTTTTTTGAATCGTTGGATTGGGACAACATTTTTGACGGAATCGATGTAAACACTGCAGCGGAGACATTTTCGCATATTCTTTCGTATGCGATAGATCAACATGTTCCCAAGAAGACTATATTTGTAGGCCGTCTACCTTGGCAGACTGCTGAGCTTCGTTAACTGAAAAGTCAAAAGAAAGCCGCTCTGAGAAGGTATTCGAAGAACAAAACTGTACTGCTGCGAAACCATTACATAAGATTGAACAAGATCTATAAAATCGTGGGAAGGAGATGCTTCAATAGTTATCGGGCTGGCATACAACAAACACTCAAATCCCATCCTAAATCCTTTTGGAATTATGTCAAACAGCAGCGTAAAGAGTATGGTCTTCCTTCGTCAATGAAGTGGAATGGCACGGTAACCTTCGAGCCTCAAGTCATATGCGACCTGTTTGCCTCAAAATTTTCTCGCATTTTCTCTTACGAATGGCATACTGACAGACAGATAACATCGGCATCCAGTACCACTCAATCTTCAGGCTTAGTTATGCCCGATATCATCGTTGATGATGATTCCATTTTAGCAGCAGCACGTGAACTGAAACCGTCAACATGCTTAGGACCCGATGGAATTCCGTCGCTGTTTTTGAAAAACTGCCCAGATCCTTGAACTGCAGTCATGAATTCGAGAACAAGTAAAAATACATCGTGAACTGAATCACGTAATCATGAACTGAATAACGTTTAAAGGGAAAGATCCTGAAAACGTGAAGTAGTTCACGGTCCGTTTTCATTTTCGGGATCGATTTTTTTCTGCGTGCATTAACAGCTTGCTCATCCCACTACAAAAGATTTTCAACCACTCGCTTTCGGACGGAGTGTTTCCTCTCTGCTGGAAAAATGCGTTCATGCTTCCAGTACATAAAAAAAAGGATAGGAGAGATGAAGACAATTATCGTGGAATATCCTTATTATGCGCCGTTTCCAAACTCTTCGAGCTAGTTGTGATAGACCGACTGTTCTTCTATTGCAAGCAACACCTGAGCCCAGATCAGCATGGTTTTTTTCCCAGTCGTTCAACTAAATTGGCTCCAATCACCTCAGCATCATTTCCAAACACGTCAGAAATTCCACAAGGCAGTCATCTTGGACCACTCATCTTTCTTCTTTACTTCAAGGACGTGAACGCAGTTCTGGCTGGACCAAGACTTTCTTTCGCGGACGACTTCAAGCTTTACCTCAATATTCGCTCAGACGCTGACGCGCATTTTCTGCTAAATTGTATGACCGTTAATCCTGAAAAATGCTCGAACATTACGTTTTCTCGATTGAAGAATACAATAGTCCACAATTATTCCTTCGCTGTAGTTGTTTTGGAAAGAGTGGATCAAATCAAGGACTTGGGAGTTATTCTTGACTCCCATTTGACGTACAAGCAACACGTGTCATTTATAGTGAACAAAGCCTCTAAAAACCTAGGGTTTATTTTCCGACTAACTAAAGGGTTCACCGACATTTACTGCTTAAAGGCGCTCTACTGTGCGTTGGTTCGTTCGACTTTGGAATACTGTTCAACTGTTCGGTGCCCTCTCTACCAAAATTAAATCGAAGTAATTGAATCAGTTCAACGGCGATTTATTCGATTCGCACAACGACGGTTGCCATGGTATGATCCACTTCGTCTGCCAAGCTACGAGAATCGGTGTCGACTAGTTAGGCTGGATACTCTAAGTACACGAAGGAATGTGGCGAAGGCACTTCTAATTTCCGACATTTTGCAGAATCGAGTGAAGTTCCCCGAAATTCGAGGTCAAATAATTTTTTTCGTCCGACCTAGAGCCTTGCGGAACAATCACCTGCTGCAACCAATACATCACCGCACTAATTATTGACGAAAAAGCGCCATTATTGGCCTACAAAGGATATTTAATCGGGTGGCAATGGAATTTGTTTTCAACATCTCACGTGATACGCTTCGGACTAGAATTTTTAATGAGTTTAAATAAGCTGATAATGTGTTATTTTTATTTTTATTTTTACGTTATTTTTGCGATCAACAACACATCATTGGGGCATATAAGCCTGTTGATGTACAGTATTAAATAAATAAATAAATAAATAAAAGTTAAATTTAAAAAAAATTCAACGCTATATTGCAACTCTATAGGATTTTGTTGCAAAATAGTGATTCAAAATCAAGTATATGGATGCAAGTAAAGCAAAGAAAATAATACTGATAAGTCTACGTAACGTATAAAGATCTGAACCCCCCAATCACTCCAGAACTGCGCCCAATAGAAAAATACAAGGCTAGTAAGAAGAAGCACCTTCTTAAACGACCTAAAGTGGTGAAAAATGTAGGAAAAATTAGAAAACATAGGTTAATATGCAAAAACCTGCCGATTTTGAGGTCGTGCAGAACCTTATGGCTGGGGTACTGGCCAAAGTTTGCGCATTCGGATATTAAAGCGAAAAATAAAATAAATGATTCCAAAACTAACTTGAGTTGTTTCTTTTCACTCCCTGAAAATTTGGTGATAATTGGATGAAAATTGGATAGAATTTTATGAATTACTTTTGTGTGTACGTATTTTCAACGGTACACCCTTCATTCCCCATCGACTGCAACGCACTCATGCAAGCGCTTGATCCAATCCTCGAAACATTTTTTATATTCGGTTTACGGTATGGCCATCGCTCTGATTCTCATGGTCTAATCTCGGGTGCTGAAACGCGTTCCACGGAGCGGTTTCTTGAGTCAACCGAATAGGAAGAAGTCGCAGGGAGCCAAATCAGGTGAATTCCGGGGTTGCTGAATGGTAAGTATTCGCTTCGTTTTTCGCCAAATGTACACGGATAACGGTGGCATTGTGTGACGCTGCGTTATCGTGGGGCAAGATCCACAAGTCGTTTGCCCACAAATCCGATCTTTTTTGGTGAATTGCTTCACGTAAACGTCTCAAAACGCCCAAATAATACTTTTTGTTGATGGCCTTGTGGAAGGAATTCATGACACACAACACACTTGTAGTCCATGAAAACTGTGAGCATCGATTTTTTTTTCATTCAAGTTGTTCACGGACTCACCACCACTTCTGAAAAGCTCGTACCACTGATAAACGACTGTTTTCTTCAGAGTATCGTTGCCGAAACAGTTTCCTAACATTTGCAATTTCGTCACACCGTTGAAACCGGTTTTAACGCAAAATTTAATACAAACTTGTTGTTGCAAATACAATTTCAATCGCAGATGTACTCAAGACGGCGCAACTTTTACAAATGTCAAGCTATCAAGCTAAAAACTTCACAGAATGTCAATGACAGATGTGGAAACCTAAAAAAAAAGAAAACTCAAATCGGGTGACTGAGAGAGATTCACGGTGGTGATTTCGGGAAATTTTTTGCTCAAGGCAGTACGCCCAAATCGAATAATCCAACGGGTTATGGTCCGGACCGCTTCGGCCAAAACTTCAAACTTCTTTCGGTCAAAACTTCATGTTTTCATCAGCCATCGTTGGGTTTGATTTGACGTGTTGAAAAATGCATTGATCGCCAGAGAAGTTGGCCCATAGAAACACCTGGTCCCTCGAATTGCTGATGTATGGTTCACTTCGGTCTTGATTTTAACACCAGCTTCTTTGAAAACAAGCAGCATTTTCAGACCGTAGGACGCACCGAAGCCAAACCTCATGACACCGGCAAATACCATGCAGGGAATTTTTGCAATTGTCTCGGATGTAGATACCTCGACTAGGCATCCAGAACTTTCGGCATGAGGGTAAGATCATGAAAAGCCACAAGATCATCCTTACTGTTGGTTTGAATCAGTTCAAAATGGCAAATAAGTGTAGTTTAAAAATTTGCTTGATTTCTTACCAGCTGTGTGGCCGGACGCTGCAAAACTCGTGAATAAGATATCCGGACCCCTGTTGCTGCGCGTTGCTTCTGTTCTGCACATTGTTTGGCGATTTTCTGCTTCTTGTAGGTCTTCAAGTTGTTCCGTTTCTCGATACGTTGAATCATTCCGATGCTGGTTCCCGCTTTATTGGTCAAATCACGTATCGAGGTTGATTTGTTCTTCTGAATTAGTGCTACCACTTTCTGATCCAGTTTGGGTTTGGAAGATCCGGGTTTTCTGCCTCTTCCTGGCAGTTCATCCAAAGAACAGGATTCCCTAAACTTGGTTATGATGAATTTAACACTCGCGTGATGAATTCCAAAACGCTTCGCCACTTGTCGCATAGTTACACCCTTTTTACGCAGCCATGTGTTTAAAACTTTAATTTTCACGTCTTTTTCAATGCACGACCCCAACGACACTTAGAGTACGACCCCAACCCCTCTGAGATAGAAAAATTGAAATTTAAAATTAATGGTACTTCATCGTTAGCGACCAGAGTTGGATGCGGTTTTTTACAATAGATCACAAAATTATCCTTGTTTTGATGATGGTCACTCTTACGGAGAATTTGGATCCCAAAGGCCCTCCCTAAGTGGCTAGTATGGCCAGACACCCTCAGAATGTCCTCCGAAGACAAAGTTTTGCAAAATCATGAAGTTTGATATGTCACAAGCCAGGTTTTGAAAACGATTTGAATATGGCCACTTTCCTGGAGGAGCTTGGATCCTGCAGGGCCTCCCTAAGTGGCCAGTATGGTCAGGAATCCCCAGAATGTCCTCCGAAGACCTATTTTTGCTAAATCATAAAGTTTGATATGCCGCAAGCCAGATTTTGGAAAAAGTTTGAATATGGCCACTTTTCTGGAAGGACTCGGATCTCGCAGGGCCTCCCTAAGTGACCAGTATCGTCACACACCCTCAAAATGTCTTCCAAAGACAAAGTTTTGCAAAATCATGAAGTTTGATATGTCGCAAGCCAGGTTTTGGAAAAGATTTGAATATGGCCACTTTTCCGGAGGAAATCGGATCCCGCAAGGCCTCGTTTAGTGGTCGGTATGGTCAAAAATCCTCAAAATGTCTTTTGATGACCTAATTTTGCAAAACCATGAAGTTTGATATGCCGCATGCCATGTTTCGCATCTAAAAATATTGTGTCCACCATACCTGGACAGGTACTTACCCCAGTACTTCCACCTTAGAATCTACGAATATTTTTGGAGAAACTACGAATATTTTGGGAATATTCAGTGCAGATTCACAAACTAGGATAATTTTGTGATCTATTGCAAAAAAACCGCATCAAAATCTGATGATCTGAACGATGGAGTACCATTAATTTAAAATCTGAATTATTCTATCTCAGAGGGGTTGGGGACGTACGTGTTAAACCGTGCAAAAAAAAGTAAACAAACGAAAGATGACAGTCAAACGCACAGCATGCTGTTATAAACACATTAAAACCATCACAAATATACGCGTATAACGCAAATGTACGTGGATAGCTTATTTTCGATACATTCCTTATATCATATTGCTAGGGTTCAATTCTAATCATTTTCTGGCCATCCGTGACCTCATGGGACCGGTTCCGGAGTGACCGTTCCAGAATCACCGGATTGTCATATGACAAATACACACATTCCTGCGTATGCATTCCATGACATTTAGAAACATTTCTGCTGGTTTTGTATTGACATTTTTTATAAGCCTCCCATTTTCGGGAAATGGTTCCGAAAATCTGGATTTTCCGGAGTCTGATGATGTCCATTTATTGTATTAGACAAATTAGAGAAAGTGGTTCAGTTTTTGAATCCAAAACTGCTGAAAGATCCCAAATTGGTTAGATATTTCCATATTAATGATCATATTAGTTTCGTAGGTACAAATTTTACCTGTCGGCCTACTGGTCGTGTAAATAACTATCAACCGTTATCAAAAATTACCTTGATTTCCTAATGCTCTTAAAGCATCCTGACTGTTGGTCTTAAGAGGTTCAAAGTGGCTTTAAGCGTAGTTTAAAATTCATGTGTCCAGTTTCCCAATACAGTAAACCACCATCACACTTTTTGTATGGCCCCAACAGCATTCTTACTATTGACTTTGTAAATTGTTAGTAGGCACAGTTAAAAAAAATTTTTTTTTCTTTAAACAAAATTGCCATTACACTTCGTGAAAAGCTTCAAACGGAATTATTTTGTTGGTGGGGTACTGTTGGTATAAACCGATAAAACACGACTATCAAGCGTCTATTAATAACTAACTCGTTTCTAACATGAAAAACCAACATCACACCTCGTGAGTAGCCACAGCATCCTCACTTTTTGTTTTAATTGGATTCAAAATGGCAATCGGTACTTACATTTTAATAATTTACTAGAAATCGCAAGACTTAAGCGTATCATTCACCAACAGGAATCATGATGCCAACCCAACCCATTTATCGAACATTCCAACATTCCAAGTCCACGGTCAAAAATCAAAGTGCACGGTGCAAAGGTGGTTAAATCGGTCAAGAAAAAGTAAAACGATGAAGTGCAGAGGTGTTCTCGGCTTCCAATAGAGCGGGCATGAAGTCAACAAATTCTTAGGAATTTAACTCGAGAAAAATGCAACACTTGCTAATGTGTATAACTTTTTATTGCATTGATAAATTTTTCGGTAAAGCTTGTTTAGAGTGTAATGTTTACATACGCAAATTTGTCACAATCTGTCAAGTACCATCAACAGCTAAATATATAAAGAAGAATGCCTCCAGAAGCGTCTGCTGTTCTTCCTCCGGTCTCACAAAGGTGACACTCTGTTTTGGCCACATCGAGCAATTTTTTTTTTCGCTTGAGCATCGAGAAAAAAAAATGATTTAAAAATGTTTTACAAAACTTGGGATATCCATGGATGATCTGAAATTGTATAGCATATAAAGAATAATGAACCTAAAATTTCGGTGTGCTGCTCTGCTAAGAAATGTGATATAACCACAATGGAACTGTCTCTTAGCTTCGGGTCTTGATCCCTACTAAGCCCTTGCGGCACGTCAAGCCGGCCAGTTCAGCGCAAGGTAGAGAAGTACTGGGCTCTAGTAAAGCGTAAACTCTTCGAAAATAAGAAGAAAGTGAATAGTACCGATGATTTCAAGAGAAGATAGAGAATCGTCACGGTGGGCGTATCTGAAGATACCGTACCGAACCTGATGGCGGGTGTATCACACAAAGTTCGAAAATTTTACAGAAAGAAGGATTAACAACTTAATCAACTGTTTCTAATGTAGATATAACTCTAAATCTAACTTAACGTGGACAGGCTTTATATTTATATTACAGAAAAGTACTACAAGTATACGTTTCTATTATATATGATCCTGAAATAGAAGGATTGATTTCTACCGCTTCCTGAATAGCACATTAGTGAGTCGTTTCTATTTTCTTTGATACATTTTAATTATAATGAATTGTTATTTTCGTCTTGGAATCAACCATTTATTCTGTTAGATATTTAGTTATGACACTGGAAAACATACAAACCACCTTGAACATTTCATAATCTAGTCTAATCTAATACAAACGCAGCCAGCACGAGCAAGGATCCTGACAATATTTGGGTTAGATGACGACCATGGCATGATACAAGCCTCAAAACAGCCACTGCGTTGCATTAACCACAAGGATAATTCTGTAAAATGAGTGCTACAGAGGAGGAAGGAAGCGTGGGCATATCGTACCGTACCATCAAGTTGAGTATATTAGAAATTTTGAATTATTTGCCAATGCACAATAAAATAACAAAAGTGAAACGATCCCACCCATATAGATGACCAACATCCGATTTCCAAAAACTTCTTTTTTTCTGGTCTTGGTCGCTTTTTGCAATGATAGCTGCATCAAACATCGAAAGGTTCAGCGGATGTTTCAGTCAATTTATGAACTCTAAGTTTTTTCCCTTTTTATATTCTGGTATTGATTTATATAAAACGATGCACAAGACATTGAGTTCATAATTTAAAGAAAAATATTTTACTTCATGAGAAATCAAGGCGGAGCAAGAGCACGAACAGGACCTCTCTGCCTGTTTTTCCACATCACTCATCGGGACATTATTTAAAGTAGACAGAGAAACTTAACTTTCACTTCAAAAATTACAATCGCGGTAAAACAGAAAAACCGTGACAGCTCACGAAAAAACTGTCCGCGCGCCTATCACCTTGAACATTTCATAGAGTAAAATCTATTTGTGCGAACACTACTGCCATCTGTTGAGGACAATGTGACATCCAATGAAATAAACAGACATCGTTAGAGCGTTAGCGTCAATCAGCAGGTGAAAGAACATTCGTTTCACAAGTGGCGCTACTATCAACCATTCAGATCGTACGTTAAATGTGTATTCGATGAATAGCTTGAGTGTTAAATCTGTTTGTCTGTGGTTTCGCGACTAAGGAATCAATTGGAATGATTCATTGATCTAGTTATTTTAGTTCTTTGATCTAATCTAATCTAATACTGACGTAGCCTGTACGAGAAAGGATCCTGGAAATGATTGGGTTAGATGACGCCTAATGATGCTGCTGTATCTTACAACACGTAACAATAGGTCCTGCTTGTGAGCTTCCTCCATCAACGAGCAAATACGCACATAGTGCACGAAAACCACCAACCGACTCTCGGCTGGACCAAAGGCGATGTTTCTTTCCTGTGGCACAATCCGCCCTTTCCGTGTGGTTAAGAGTGGTTAAAAATGAGCCCTATGCTGAAAACAAAAATAATCATCTCTTCTGCGTTAAAATACGAACACCAATCGACCACAGCATCTTGGTCCGGACGCAGCTCTCAAAAGAAATCTTAGACACCCTTCCAGGCGGCTGGCGACACTTTCGCTCACTTTTCCACTTCAAAATTGTATCAGTATGCTACTCACATATCCGAGGGAGTCGTATTCGGTTGCTAACAACTGTTATTGTCAGCGGCAAATGTTCACTCACTGGTGTACTCGCGAAACATGAATTACAACATTCACAAACTTCTCGGAGAGCTCACAATAGATAATGCAACTAAATATTCTTTCGGAGAGAAAAAAAACGAAGTCACAAGGAAAGAGCTCATCGTATCGATTGTTAACAATTTAGTCGTAGTCCTCATCAACATACAGCAGATTTAACAGATTCGTGACTGTATAAACTACTGCCTGAGCATTTCATATCACACACTGTCGCCTCAGTCCAAAAGACAACCGCCCTTTAAAATAACACTTCTGGCTTCTTGTCCAACACTCATTTTATTCTCGTATCGATGCTTTCTCCACATTTAAACGTTTTCAATTACAGCAAAGATCGCTTAGCCATTTTAAACCGTATTGATTAAGTTGAATAACTAAATAAAAATTAATTTTCAAATTTGTAGGAAGCGAGCAAAAAAAATTGACAGGAAAAAACACGTCCGTTCGTGGCCATGGCACACTGCGTTTTTTTTTTCATGGAAAATGCTACTGTTTTTGCGTATTTACTAGAGAAAAATATTTCTAAACGGCATCCTGTACAAAATTTCACCAGAAAATCGCCACGTGAAACGTCCCCTCCGGAAACCCGGAATATCTCCAGTATCCGGAAACCATGGCCATTTTTGTTACTGCATTATAAAAAAAAATAATTTCCCCGTCGAATGCTTAAAATTAAAATTGGTCAATATTTCGTGAAGTTAGAGCACTCCAAAGTTCACCATATATTTGCCTATCCTAGTTATTTTGTCTACCCCCTGTATGTTGTGTAGCAGCACATGAACTTCCGGCCAACGCTGGAAATTGCACTGCATTCCTGGTGGCCTTCATCACTTCAGCATACTTTTCCTCCACCTTGATTGTTGTTTGTTGTATTCTCCCAATACGCGGAGTAACGATCTATGACGAAATTTATCAGAAGCAGATTATTTCCCATCAACGTGGAGCCTCTCATGTTGATGGGAAATTAGCTGCTTCTGATACTTTTCCTCTTCAAAACGGTATCTGTACGCTAGCAACTGCTATTTACCGCTGCAAACGTTCACTCCGCGAAACTTTCCTCAGATCAGTTGCATACTTCACGGAGAGATTTAATCGAAAAATCAATCGAACTTATTGTTAGAATGTATTGGAAAGCGAATAACCTACACTCTTCACTGTTGCACAGATTTTTAATTAATTTAAAATCAATATAAAAATATGTATTTTCGAGAGAAAAAAAAGCAGCAGAAAAAATTAACACATCAGATTTTCAGCGCGGTCTACTCCGATCTTCACATCGGTATAAATTGAAATTGTTCCCAAAAAGCTGCGTCGAATTGATTGCATCGTTGAGCCCCGCCTCAATTAAAATGATGGCGTCAACATTGCAATCCATGGTATTGTTAGTCACTTTGTGATAGAAGTCATCACCTTGCTTCTCACACCAATAATTAAGTAGAAAATTTGTTTGATTTGTTTGTATAAGTTAAAAAAAAACCAATGTAAAAAATGGTTTAAAAGTTTGGAACATTTTCGGGACTTCAGGAACTGTACCATTTCTAGATTTTTCCTTCTCTCATTCAAGCGCAGTTCTTTCGTATTCGTGCGAATAAGAACATGCTCCTAACATGCGAATTGAACTTGATATCTCTGGGAAGTGAAACAACAACAAATGGAACTTTAATGGGAGATTTTTCTTTTTTTATATCACGAGCAGTTCTATCGATTGTTAAAATTTTCAATCGTCTGCCTTATCTTTTTGATGATTGGCCTTAGTTTTTTGTCGTATTCTTTCAATCATAAGCAGTTTTTTTTTTTTCAAAACATTAAACATGGACAATCTGCGTTCAATTTTTTTTTTCGTTGAAAATCTTTGAAATTTGAATAGAAAGCGATTCTCACCTAACAGAAACAAATAAATGAATTATCAGTCACTCAGTCAGCTAAGCGAACGATTCAACCTTATGGCCCAAGTGACAACGCTGATCGAAAAAGCTCTAATTAATTTTCAACACCTTATATCAATTTTCTAAACGGCAATCGCTAAACAAATATCGCCATGCACATTCCCCTCAGCAGCCACGTCACAACCCCAGAAGCCACTCCGGAAATGCTTCTGCTGCCACTCGCCGCCTGGAAGCTGCTTTTATTGCTGCTGCTGCTGCTGCTGCTGGCTATGTCACCAAACACGAAATACGCTACAAATCGTTGTCATCGTCACTCGTCTTCGTCGTCGTTGTCATCTTCGTTGAACTACTCGGCCCAATCTAACACCGTCTTTGCATTATAAAAATAAAATATGAATATAAATCTGTGACCGCTACATTATTGCGGCGACGTCCCATCTCTGGCACTGAGGCTCGGGTGCGGGGGGCAGCCAGCATCCAGTTCTCTCCGTCTTTCGCTTTGGATTGACCTTCCCGGTTTCCCGTTTTGTTTGTTGGATCATCGTATCATCCAAATAGCACTCGCGTTCACTCTGAAGAACTGAAAATGAAATGAAACAGAAGTCGCAAATTAAAAAATATGCTAAATTTATTGCATGAACGAGCTCACGCCGTCGCTCGTCGTCGTCGTCGCAGTTGATCTGTCCGGCAATATTTGCCACGGTCGGGCGGTTCGTCTGCCCTCAGCCCGGTGCGAAGGTGCGAAGAATCATACATGTTGGTTGTTAGTAGCGTCCCTATGTATGTAGATTGCCAAGAGCGGGAAGAATTGGCCGAGGTGTGAAAGGAAAACTGTTGTGAAAATATGTTTATGCTGTTGCATGAGTCCCGAAGCAGTCGTCACTATAGCAACGTAAAAAGAAGAAGAAGATCTAAGTGAGAAAAGTACTACATTTCACAGAGGGGCTCGATTTTATTATGAAAAATGTACAGGAAAATGCAAATATGTAATAACAAGCGGATTCCCGGGACCGTGGAATTGGACAATTTGGATCGAACTGTATTTCGAGGGGGGGCCGAGTGCGGACGAAGAGCAATCACAATTGCGAACAAAGTGTTGCAAATAATGCGAGTCGAAATACAGCTTGAAACTGCTGCGACAAGACAAAGCAAAACAAATTTCTTATCGACATGCATCGAAAATAATTTTTATTTCATTATTAATGGTCGTCTGATGTTGCAGCCGGGGAGGTTCGGGCAAGAGTGCCTAAGATGTCACGCTGTTCTGGCTGGACTCGGTTTGCCCAGGGATTCAGCGACACTCTTGGCAATGATGGTGGCTCCAAACTGCTTCCAGGTCAACTATTCAACTCCTTCAGAAGCCCCCAACAGCAGCAGTAACAGCTAGGATGCCATCTGAACCACTCCAGCGGATGAAATATTGCGACCGTGCGTCGCAATGTCGAATCTGTTATTTCTGCTAATAAATCATCGCACTTCATTGGACGGGCTCGACCGAATTAGGTGCCCACAAACGGGTTACTTGGCTGCACATTCGGGTGCATCCTTTCCAAACTTGCGTTGGAATCATTGACTGAAGCTGGTGCGTGTCGAATCCATTCGAAAACATTCGCACTTGCAGGTGCAAATTTTGTGCCGCCCTCAGGAATGCAATAGCATGAGTGTTGAGGACGAAGACGTCTTGTGGTGGCTGGATCGGCACCCGATCAATTTAGGTTTTATCGCGCGCCCGGCGGCTAGCCACGAATTAAAAAGCTTTTAGGATTATTTCGATTCATTAGGCATTTTTCTTCCGAGATGGAGACGGTAGCCAAAGAAGCCGGGTCTAGCCGCTTTGATCTTAATTAAGACGTAAGCACGGTTAGGCAGAATCGGTCAGTCGTGGTACTGAGCAGCGCTAATCCCCACGGGTCGGAGCCGGAATGAATGGGACATTTGATAAGATTCTGATTCGAAAAAGGGTATGGAATTCACAAGGCGACTGGTACCAACTGGTCGCACTATCAATAGAAATGGGAAATTTAATGGGTGAACCATTTGGAATGTGACACATTTATGGTTGTTCCATTAATGCTGCATCAAAATTGAGACATAGAAATTTCACATTTTCAAAATATTTATAAAATTTTGTTTCCATTTGAGCATGAGCACGATGGATATCTCTGGGATCCGCCCACGGATGCTACTCCGTTATTGTCAGATCAGCTGTATTTACAAGAAAGAACCAATAGATGATGTTTAGGACTAACATACATCCTTAATGTGTAAAAACTGGTGACCTTTAATGAAGCAATACCGGCGCTGGCCGTGCCCGAATGCTGGTCAAGTAGGGAATGGGAAGGAGGATGTTGACGTGATATTCGCTTTGAAGGAAGCCGAGAAATCCTCTGCACTTCCACGAGAAATCACTGGAATGTTGGATAGTTGGGAAAAGGTCTGCAGCAGGGTTCGTTTTGGTTAACGATACGCTGAAAGTATGTAACTAGCACCATCCGCTAAAAGCATGGGACCGCTCCTTCAAGCAAAAGAAAATCGAACGCCAGTTGCACTGCACCCCGAATAGTCCAGCACAGCGTTGCCAGGTGGATTTATACAATATCGGCATTGCTTATTAAAAAATATCGGTATTTATCGGTATAAACTAAAATTCAGATTTTTTTCAAGAGAACTATACTTTAATTTTGATATAAGATTACAATATATTCTGGCGGTCATTTTTCTTCTATTTTCAAATTTTATATGGACAAAGTTTGACGTAAACATAAAAAATAAAATAAAAAATACATTAGCCATTTTTTTATATTTACCATCTCGAGGTTGAATATGTATACTTTGAATAAATATACATTTCAATATATATTTTTTAGAATACACACTTCTTAAGATGTTATTAAGATAACAAAAATCATGTGTAGCGATAAGGTTTTTGAGCCAACTCCCGTTGTGCTAAGCACATCCCTTATTTTTTTTGAAATAGATTTTAACACAAAACAGGATTAATTCTAGTGTATACCGCTTCCAATTGTATACACTTTTCCATGCATACCACTGGATTTGTTAGACACGAAAAGCTAAGATATGATCGATTATTCAACACTGCTTCTTGAGCGCATAGTGAATTTGATATTTTTGATTTTTTTTGCTTGATAGAACGAAAAATAGTTTATAACCTATTTAGGATTATATCTGAAAAATCCAAATTTGGCCAACACCCACCACAAAACATTACATTAAATTTCGACTTGTACAACAATTACAATCAGTTAAGTGATATTTGAGAAAACTTTGTTACTTTTCCTCAAGGTGTCCGTCTTGACCTGCTTTCCCCTAGCTGTCATATTACCCTTCCGTATTACAAAATATCGATCCAAAAAAGCGATCGAGCCCTGCTACTAGATACAGTAAACATTACCTAATTCTTAATGAAATTAGCACAAATCATAAGCAGCATATATTTTCGTATTTTTAAGAAAATAAAGCATACCTAAACTCGTCGCATTCTCAAACTCCCTTCTTATCCTCAATCACAGATGCAAAGATTGGCAACGATTGTGTTACTAGCGGGGGCAATGACGCCTACGGCCAATGTTTGGCCACCGATGACAATGTCCAGCACACCAAAAGCGACTATCCGCTGTTCCGAAATCGACTCTACACGGGTGAAACCATCATCACCCTGAAACTACTGGAGGCCATCAACGCGGCGACTCCAGCGGAAAATGTGTTCTTCTCGCCGTACAGTCTGTACCACGTGCTGCTGCTGGCGTACTTCGGAGCACGATCTGAAACGGAAAAACTTCTCCGGAACGGGCTCGTACTGCACTGGAACGGAGATAATCCCGTCGTTTGGCAGGCATACAATATTGGCAAGAAGTCATTAGCAGCTCGATTTGGCCAAAATAGCGACATCCAGATCATCTCGGTTTATAAACTGTTTTTCGGAAAGCAGGTCGCCATCCGGGAATGTATGGAAGATAAATTCTTCGAGGAAATCGAAAAGCTCGAGTTTGAGAAAGACTCCGACGGGTCGCGGCAGTACATTAACAACTGGGTCGAAAATGTAACCTATGGTGAGATCAAGGACTTGTTGAATCCCGGCTCGATCACCAAGCAGACTAAACTGGCCATTGCCATTGCATATTTCAAGTTATGTGTCAAGTTTAGTTGTTTTTCAAATGCACAATTCTTAATTTTTAAAATTAATAACAGGGAACTTGGCAGACCGAATTTAAGCCGGAGCAAACCAAAAAGGAAATCTTCTACGTATCCAGTGAACGACAAGAATTTGTCAACATGATGCACGTCCTGGAAACTTTCAGCCACGGTATGTATTCAAATTACTCACTGCTCAAGAACAATTTCATCTAACCAGCCCCTCCTCATCCGCAGCTGCCAACGAGAAGCTCGGCTGTCACATCCTCGAACTGCCCTACAAGGGCCAAGACGAATCAAACTGCGTGTCGATGTTTGTTTTCCTGCCTCCGGCCGTCCCCAACTCTTTGGAACAACTGTTGGCTCGGCTAACCTCCGACACCGGCATTCTAAGTGAAATTGTCAACGAAGGCATCCCCCGCATGGTAGACGTCAAGCTACCCAAATTCAACATCGAGAAGGTCGTCGAATTGAAGCCCGTTTTGGAACGGCTAGGGCTGGGCAAAATGTTCAATAATGCTGCCGATTTCTCCACTTTCGCCGACAAGGAACACATCGGATTCGATGAAATCCTCCAAAAGTCCAAGATCGATGTCAGCGAAAAGGGATCGACGGCCGCATCCAGTACGGTTCTGTTCAGCTTCCGATCGTCACGACCGGTCGAACCGGCCATGTTCCACTGTAATCATCCGTTCGTATTCCTCATCTACGACTACGGCACCCAAGCGGTACTGTTCAACGGAGTCTACCGTCAGCCGGAATAGAGTTTGTGCAATATGTGATACCATGAGGCGGCATTGCTATAGATGATCAGAAGTTTTATAGTTTATACAATCCATACTGCGTGGAAAACATTTTTCAATATGCATTCCACCGTGACCGTCCTTTCCGAGCGATTTCTATTTTATTTATTAAAGAACAAAGGCAATACCGATCCAAATGTTTTTTTCAACAGTGGAGGATACGAATCTAAAACTTTGAAATTAAATTGTAATTAGATTAAAAGACCAGCTTACTTGTTTTATTGGGGTTTTTCTTTTTTGCCAAAATGCGACACACAAAAATGGTTGCCAAAAATTAATTTTTGTTGGATTTTCTACAAATGTTTAGGGAATAAACTACAACATTATGGCTACATTATGGTTTCTATTTCATTGGTTCATTGGATCTCTTCACCATGATCGAATGCGCACATGCGGTGGCCTTGACACCACTCATAAGGTTTTGGAAAAAAATGTTTGTGAGCTTAAAGGAATCTCCCCCACTGAAAAATACCCTTACCCAATCTAATCTTTTTTTATTCAATCTTTTATAATCTAATCTAATCTAACACAAACGCAGCCAGTACGAGAAAGCATCCTGAAAATAATTGGGTTAGATAACGCCCAATTCTTTGTTTTTGTCATTATCGATGCTTGCAATATAACAAAGACATGATACAAGCGTCAAGGCGGCCAGGCCTACTGCGTTGCATTAACCGCAAAAGAAAATTAGGTAAAATAGATTTGAACCACAACACATTTTGTGAATCTACAGGAGAGAAAAAATGCGTGGACATACCGTACCATACGCTCCGAGGTCAGAATACTAAAATAATATTTAAATAAATGATGAAAATCCAAGTAAATATGGAAATGATAATGATAAAAATATAAAATCAATTTGCAATGTCATATAGAATAGTATAAAAAAATGGTAAAGGGATATTATAATTCAAAATGAAAATAATAATTACACATGTCTGCAGATTGTTGTCTTGCTGCAATTGTAGATGTATTTGCGTATCAATTATGAACCTAAAAGTTTAGGCAATATATCATAGCCACGAGAAATGAAAATTATTTTACAAAACTTGGAAACTCCATGGGTGACCTGAAATTATATATAATGAATAGTATATCTTAAATCTCAACATGCTGTTCCGATTCCTTGCATCACAATACTCATAGGTTTGAATTATAACATCAACTGGTTGGTCAGTGATTTCATTTAATTTAATCCAATAAAAACGTAGCAGAATTTAACAGCATTTACTAATATAAAAATGAAATAAGATAATATTTGCAGATCTAAAGAACTAGAAAAATACCTTATGATAAAATACAGGAAAATATCTTTACAAGGTGGAATCACCTTCCTCGTAATCTTGGCGCTGATAAAATGTCATCATTTATATTATTATTATTGTTTTCCAAATGAAAATAATTTATAAGTTGATGCTATGTACCGCTTTTAGGTCAACCTGTGTGTGTGTGTGTGTGTGTGTGTGTGTGTGTGTGTGTGTGTGTGTGTGTGTGCGTTTTTTATTTTTTATTTTTTTTGCAGGATTCGGGAAATCCTTATGGACTGACCTAACTTGATCATCGTGCACTGTGTCAGAGTGTGGTCAGGGTCGACCTTTAAGAAAAGGCCGACTTCTGATCCCACTAAAACCCGTTTCCTTGTTACACAATCGGAAACCCCCCCTTCACGGAAGTGCCCCAGGGTATTACTTCGTGGAGGGTCTTGGCCATTTGGCTACTATAGAGCCATTTAGGTCCTACTCCTTGCCACAACCATTTTACTCTCGCCTTACTTGGGGGAGCCATTCCGCTCCTACCCTCAAAGTCATCGAATTCAGTAGTCACCGACATCGGATCTACCCTTCTCCGATGGAGGATTACCCGCCTGTGGATCCCAATAGCGAACAACGGTGAGCCATTTAGCTCCTACATACTGACGCAATCGACTTGAGTGATCCTGACTGCGAAACTACGATACAAAATCACCCGAGATCGACAACCCGCTACTCCATTCAACCACTTGCTTCTTGATTCTCCCGCCATTTCCGCTGCAGAGCCGACATGATTTGATCACATTCGAAACACTTTCGTCACGACACATTCTAAAGACGACGCTAACTGGGCTGGTATCTGCCCCACTTATTGGCAAGCATCTCGCTTCGCAATGGTCCAAATCGTGGGCAGTCAAAGACCACATCTGCACACTCCGGACAAAAGGGTGACGCTGCGTGTCCGAATCGATGCAAATGGCCAGACAGAAACTGCGTAAGGTAGAAGTTTACCTCTTCGTGCTTCCTTTTCATCCAGATCAACAATCCGATATGAGCAGGTGCGTCCATCGACCGTTCACCCCCGTGTCCCATTCTCGTTGCCATTTAGTCATCGACTCCGCTCTCACCAGCTTTCGAACTCATCTGATATTTTTCCGCTGGTAACATTCACTGTCCTCCGCGAGAGAGTTGCCAATCGGGAACATTCCGACAATGACGAATACTGTCTCCGATGAAATAGTTCGGTACGCACTCACGACTCGCATGGCCATGAGCCTGAACGTACTGTTCAACTTCGCCCGGTTACGCTTGGCTGGACCTCCATATCTCAGTATCGATGATGATACACTAGCCAGTAGACGCCGCTTACTACTTCTAGGTCCGTAGCTATTCAGCGTGATTCTGGCTACCACACTGATGGCCTTCGCCGCCTTCCCACAGGCATAATCTACGTGACTGTTGAAATTTAGCCGGTCGTCGATCATCACACCCATATACTTCAGCACGCGCTTCGAGGCTATGGCGAGCCCTCCGATGACGACTTCTGCTCGCTGTACCACTTTGCAGTTCAGCACCTCCGTTTTGTGGTGGGCTATCTGCAGCTTCGACCCCTGCATCCAGTTTTCAATTATGCCGACGGCTTCAGTCGCCAGCATGTCCACTTCTTCCAGTGTCTCGCCTTTCACTGATAACACGATGTCATCCACAAAGCCAACAATCACTATGCCTTTGGGAAGTTTCAGCGTCAGCACCCCTTTGTACATCCCGTTCCAAAGTGTTGGACCAAGGATGGAACCTTGCAGAACTCCCGTCGTAATTGTTCATCGATTTCCACCCCACGGAGGTCTCGTAGATCAGCACCCGGTTCTTAACGTAACTCTTCAGAATTCTGCACAGGTAATCAGGGACCTTCATTCTGTGCAACGACTTGGCAATAGCCTCCCAACAGGTGCTATTGAAGGCGTTCCTAACGTCGAGCGTTACAACTGCGCAATATCGATCGCCTCTCCGGTTCTGTTTGGACGCCTTTACGGCTGTCTTGAACACTGTCCGAATGGCATCCACCGTAGACTTCTCTTTCCGGAAACCGAATTGCATCCTCGATAGCCCGTGCTCGCACTCAGTACATTTCGTCAGCCTGTTGAAGATGATCCTCTCCAGGAGTTTCCCAAGCGTATCCAATAGGCATATTGGCCTATACGATGCTGGATCCCCTGGAGGCTTTCCTGGCTTCGGCAACAGCACTAATTTCTGTATTTTCTACCTTTTCGGGAAATGGCCTTCCTTTAGACATTTCTGTAGCACATCCCTGAACATTTCCGGGAATGCCTGAATCGCCACTTTCAGAGCCACGTAAGGGATTTCATCCGGTCCGGGTGCCTTCCTCACCTTAAGCCCTTTCGCCTCTGCCACGAGCTCCTCGTTCGATACTAGCATGCCCTCAACACTGCTTCTCTCTTCCTCGCCGTACGATGTACGTGGCCAAGTCGTTGGATCGTGCGTCGAGAAGAGTCCATCTACGATAACCTTCAGTTTTGCTGGACGTAGCTCTGCAGCCAGTGATGGGCCTTTGATCTTCGCCATGACAATATGGTACGCGCCGCTCCATGGGTCAATATCAGTGGCTCGGCACAGCTCCTTGTAGCAGTTCGTCTTGCTCAGCCTTATCTCTCGTTTTAATTCCTGGTCGCTCGGAACACCACCCTATGTACCTCTCTGTCTGCTGCAGTTTTAGCTCTCTGGACACGTCTTCTGGTTCTGAGACAACTAGCGCGAAGGAGGCTGAGTTGCGCATTCCACCAGTAAGCCGGGCGCCGCTTGTTCCTCGGCTCCAGCTTCCTCGGCATAGTTGCGTCGCATGCTTTTACTAACGTATTCGTAAGCTCGTCCTCGTTTCGGTTCGAGAGTTTGTTGTCGAACCGAAGTGCCTTAACAAAGAGTTCCTTGTCGAAGACCTTCGTCTTCCACTACCGCTCGCAATTATTTGTCCTTCGTATTGCGACAGGATTTCGCTGGCCGATGCCATATCGGATCGCCAGATGGTCGCTATAGGTATACTTATCACACACTCTCCAGTTCATATTTGTCATCAGCGACGGACTACAGAAGGTAACATCGATGACGGATTCACGACCGTCCCTGCGAAAAGTACTGGTGCAACCTACGTTTGATAGTGCAATTTCCAGCTTTGCCAGAGCTTCCAGCAGGCTGCACCCTCTAGCGTTAGTACATCTACTGCCCCACTCCACAGCCCAAGCATTGAAGTCTCCTCCGATGACGACCGGTCTTCTTCCGTTGAGCTTTTCAGTCAGTGCATCCAGCATCTGGTGGAACTGCTTCATGGTCCACCTTGAGGGTGCATAGCAGCTGCATACAAAGATCCCGTTGATTTTGGCGATGACGAACCCTTCGCATGAATTGGACACTACTTTTTGGATGGGGAATCTGACAATCACTTGTATCGCAGCCATCACCACTCTATCTGCTACCCAGTTTCCGTTATCGGGAGGAACACGAGACGGTTCCGCAATTATTGCGACGTCACACTTTGTTTCTGTTGTTGACTGCCACAAAAGTTGCTGTGCTATGTCGCAATGATTGAGGTTTATTTCTATTACTGCCGACCTGCTGTCGTCTTTTTATATACAGGGCACCTGAAGCCCCCCGTCATGTAGTCGTTTCCGTCCTCTTTTTTTTCAAAGCATGCATCTCGGTTGTTTTGTGTAGTCTCTTGCAAAGTGACCCTTATCCCCGCATTTCCTGCACTGATCAGATCTGTCAGAACCCTTGAAGTTCCTCTCCTGGTGACCAAATCCCATGCACTTAAAGCATCTCTCCAATTCCTTTGGAACTCGAAGGACGACTCTCAGTGAGCAAACCGACCACCCGACTTTTACTCGACCCGACTCCAACAGCTTGTTGGCTGCAGCTGTTGGCAGACGTATCGCCACCGTCTGAGTGGTAGCCACGCCTTCCTTGCCTGTCATTGGTGCATCTCCAAGATCGCAGTGCCCCTTCAGCGCCTTCCCCGGCTCGTCTTCTGTTGTGATCTCGACAAGATTCTTGCACTCGATCACAGTCTCCTGTGAGAGAGCTCTAAGTATCGCCTGTTCACCAAGAGACTTTTCGACGAGCGTCTTGAAGGCTGTGCTCTTGATGGCAGGATCCTTCTTCAGCTCGAAGAGCATCTCACCTTTCTGGGTGCGCTTGGTTTTTACCACCTTCTACCCTAGTTCCTTCAACTTCGGATCAGCTCTCACTTTTCGAAGGAGTTCAGCATACGTCGTTCCACTTTTTACTTCAACAATTAGAGCGTCGCCCTTACTTTGCTCCCGACGAGGCTTAGACATCTGTTTCTTCTTCTCTCCTGACGTTTTTCCTTGCTGCTGTTTTTTCTTCTTTTTGCCGACGGAGTGCCATTCACTGCCTTCAACTTTCTCCTCGTCGTTGAAGTCGGCAAATTCAATAAGTCTTAGGCCGTTTTCTTTTGAGTGACCCATAACCCATTGCGCACATTAATGAATGTTGAAACACCAATTGTTTCCGATGTTTCTTGGCTATTGCACTGAGTGCTATTAACGGTCAGATAAATCGTCAGCAGTAATTTGTAGGTGCGTATCCCATGCTTAACTAGAATCGCCGGATAAAATGTGTATTGAGCACTTCCAATCGCTATCTTGTATTATCTCACCAACACAATCTTCACGATGCTAACCATTCAGATAGTTACCTGTTATTAACAGTTTTTCCATTGCTAACCAAAACTCATGAACGTCTCAATCATTCCTCTGCCCCATTAGTGACAACTGAGCCCACCGATGACGAAACAAGCCCTCAAGCGACAAGTGAGCGTGCGAGCGATCTTATATTCAATTAGCTTGTTTAATGGTTCAAACCAACCAATTATCACACACGTATCGGTCGAACTTCACACGTCTTTCAAGCGTTTTACAACCGAGCTGGAAAATGATAAATTGCTTAGGCCCGAAAAGCGATAACCATTCTTTAAAGGAGAAAAAAAAACCCCTCTCAATGACTAAATGCTTAATTTGGCATGAGGAGAAGCTAATACTCATCCGGCCACTCTTTGCCGCCTTCCTCATGTATCTCCTTCACCAGGCGAGATGGAGATTGATCATTCCACTAATTTTTCCTTTCATCGATGAACAAATTACGAAGTCTCACAACGAGTTCGATTCCAGCTGATCTGGGGTGAAGTTTGTCCGATCTTCGTCATCAACAATCGATCGACGGCGGCGGCGAAGATAGCTTGCATTGAGCGGTATTCCATATTTGGGCATCATCAACAACGGCGGATATAATTCAGAAACATTGATAGATGAATTTATACGATGAATGCAGGGTACGTGCTCAAATGCGATACGATCTGTCATCCAACCGATCGCCTTAAATCAATTATTTCACGCTGCGAAGCGATTGTTGATTAATCATAATTGCTGAGTTGCTACACTAATGAAATTAACTGCCTGGATTGGGACTACAAATAATGCTTCTACTTTGGGTATTTAGATTCCAATCAACTTTATTCGAATATAACTGTTTTCTACCACTTTTGTCACACAAAACCACATTTATAATAGCATGGAAGAGCACTGAATGCAACCAGCCGCAATGGCCTGTCATCTGACGGTGCATCATCAAACCGTGTGTGTGGTCCAGCCGTGTGCATGCTGAACTGGTTTAGATTCTCCAAGAGGGAATTGACCCAGAAGGAACGGAATGTGGAAGAAGTGATGAGACCGAAAATAAGCACCAGTATAATACAAACCAAAAGGAACCACAAAATCACACCTTCTAAGCCAAGATGCACCGAAAAAGTTAATCCAACACACGCACCTTTTTAGGCCATGGCTTTGTGCTGTTTAACGAAAATGAGATATAATTTATGACCTCTTGTACTGTTCCTTTGGAGCTAACCGATCAGGCTTTCTTGTAGGCTTGGTCATAATTATAACGAACCTGGTGGGAAATGGTTCCTTTTTTTTGCAAACACCTTCATTGGGTGATTCCGTGCATCTAAGAAGAACTCTATTTCTGTGCAGAAATTCAGTAATAATATACGCACTCTTAGAAAATATCATGTAAATTTAAATTTTCTTGCATGCACATAAAAGAAGCGGCCCGCAAGACAGTCAGTTCCGTCTGTTCTTAAAGTTTACAAGACTACAAAAACTCAAAATGATAGCTTACATGACATGAAGTAATGTTAAGTTGAGGGACACAAAATGATATTTTCCAAATGCCACTACCAATAATGCACAATCGAATCCTTCATGATACCGTTTCGATCTCAATGATCTACTCACTTAGAAATTATGAATTTTACACGAGACGTAATTCATGTTCGTAAAAAGTCTGGGAACGTATCGAAAGATTTCGTGTAAAATTATGTCTCTTGAAACTGGTACATAGGCAATTCGACGAAAGATGTGTTAGATTGAATTTATTTTCTCATCTCTTTCAACCCATTCTTATGTGCTAAAGGACGCTTGCATGTGTCGGTCTCAGGAGACAGAAATTTACATGACATTTTGGTAGTGTGTAGTTTCTACTGCGGGTTTTTTGCGTGTAGTAAAACCTGGTCGTTGGCCACACTTTACCAAAATGTCATGTAAATTTCTGTCCCCTGAGACCGACACATGCAAGCGTCCTTTAGCACATAAGAATGGGTTGAAAGAGATGAGAAAATAAATTCAATCAAACACATCTTTCGTCGAATTGCGTATGTGTCAGTTTCAAAAGACATAATTTTACATGAAATCTATCGTTAAGTTCCCCGAATTTTTACAAACATGAATTACGCCTCCTGTAAAATTCATAATTTTTAAGTGTGCATCATAAAAAATATTTTAAGGATGCAAGAATTTGTCGCCATGTTCAGATTGACGAATGTTATGAGCAAATAACTTCCGTGTGTACCGTTTCTATTTTGCAAGTCTGCAACTTCAATTTACAAGCATAACATTGACGTGCAATTCAATATTTTTCAACATTCTATTAAACATTGAGTACTCGATTTAACATCCACCATGAAAAAGAACAAAGTTTAACTTGTAACTTGTAGTGACGCGTAAAACCGACTACGTTCAATATAGGTCTAATGTATGTATGATGTATGATATGCACGGAAACTAAGTCCGACAGCAATGGGCTCTCCCTTCTGTTAGACTTGATCAAGCTTTAATAACCACTGATTATCCTAATCATGCCGTTGTATGAAGGGCCAAAAAGGGGTTGTGTGGATCGGTATGCAACATCACTTATACATATCCACAGGGATATAAAGAATCTCCTTCCAACAACAAGACTGAACAATTGGCCATAAGAGCAAGCTATCTAACATGAGGATGCCCCAATGGGCGGGGAGAAGAGCCCGCCCTCTATTCACAAACTGTTAGCAATGGGGAGTTGGGATTCCAACTCTCCCCATCCAGAGTGCTTCAATCGGGTTCCCTCCCATTCCCATGAAATATTTGTATAATGGTGTATATATTTATGTGAATGAAAAATACTACAAGCATTCGTATCTATAATATATGATCTTCATTCGGTTGATCCTGAAATCCAAGAAATGTTGTAATATGTTAAAGTGCAGAGTTCTGTGGTTCGCGCTTAAGCACGTTTTCGTTCGTTTTCAGCGATAGCTGCATTTCACCAAAATCTTGATTGGAGGTATCCTGAAAATGTTTATTAAATTTATTGAAATTTTACAAAACTAACATTTATAAATTTTAATTTACTGTTGCCATGGTGACTATTTGCTACTTGATGCTGATTTTATAACAGCAGTCCGCTTTTATTTTTGCTGACCTAATAGTTATTGTTACCCAGTTAGAAATTGGAAGATTTAACTGGAAGGGAGTTAAAGATAAATGGGCAGAAAAAAAACAATAAGTAATATTTAAATCATCTATGAAGTAAAATCAATAAAATAATATCACCAAATATTATGATATTGTGAGTTTATATTTACCAAATATAATGATGAAATAATGACAAAGATTGAAATGTAAAATCAATCGCTAGCCAAATGGCACCCAGCGCTGCATGAATCAGATCAGCTCAGTGCAAAAGCTGTACTTTCTGCGTTATATACTGCGTTATATATATATTATATAGCTGTAATTTTCTGCGTTATATACTGGATATATATTGAATGCTAGATGTCACAAATTGAAAGAAAACTTCGTGTTAATTCAAGCCAGATATTGCCTAAATCAGGTTTGTTGTATGAAAATGTGAAGGTCCATCATGTTATGATGGAAATAATACGATGTTGTAAAAAAAAATACTACATAATGTACATATAATAATAATTCTATGCCGCTACTTGCCTCTACCACTGCGATGTTAGATGATTGAAACTCTAAATAGCGAAAATTTCAATGTGATATAATGAAATAAAAATGATCACCTGGCAGCCTAGCAAAAAAGCAAAGAAAATTTAAGCAAACAATTATGCGAAATAAATTTCATATGAGTACGATTACTGCCCCAAAACAGAAACTCAAACTACCTAAAACCTAAATCCAAAACGGAAAAAAAATGACAGGAAATTCTTCGATAACTCTTTTTACTACTGGGCCCATAAATGATTCTTTATGCCTGTAAAATAGAAAATGTAGGATCATAAACAATGCTAGTTTTTGAATTAATTACTTTGTACGAAGTTTTTTTTTTGTAGAATTGTTCGTACACAGATAAAAAGAAACATTGAATTTTCTGCGTTATCTAATGCACATAAAGGGAATGCTAGATTTGGCAGAAAATAATGGGATATTTCATGTAAATTTTAGTCAGATAACGCCTGAACCTAGCCTGTTGCATGAAAGATTGCAAACATTGTTGTATGGCGCATGAAAGATTGCAAACAATTTAATGTTTACGTCTACTTTGGCTTGTAGTCAAACGAGGGGAAATTTTACGCGCGTGTTAAAATTAATTATTTTTTTCTGTGTATATAATCCTCTCTCTAAAAAATATGTAAAAAACCATCCTATCTTTTCAAATACATATCGTGAGTTATGTGGGCCAAAACTTACAACGATGCAAATGTAAAGCTGAAAATAGCATAAAAAAATATTGTGAAGGGATGTTAAATAATAAAATGATAATAACAATTACATGTGTAATGTCTGCATGTCTGCTGATCCTGCTGCAATTGTAGAGGAACTTGCATTATCATAGCCACTGGGAAAGAAAACAATTCAAAATTATTATACAATACTTGGGAACTCCATGGATGATCTGAAATTATATACCGTATAAAGAATACATCCATTTTTCGTGGTAAGCTAAGATTTCAGCATGCTACTTTACCGGGGTCACGCTGCCTACATCGCCTTGGTGCGGCTGCCACCTAATTTATAGTTGACGTGATACCGCGTTTCTTACTCAACCGCTGGATGCCAGGACAGAAGCTGTTTGAGCCTCCTTGGTGGACAGACGATCGGCACGCACCTCCTCAATCTAGCTGAAGTCAGAAGGACAACAGTGCCCAGGCTGTACTACCAGCTAAGTACGCAACCCTTAGCTGGCGGTCTTTGTCATTTCTTGACCCGTGGAAGCATGAGGTAGGAACTTGTGAGGACTAGCTATGTTGCGGGGACGCACGCACGCTCCATCCCAGTTGTCTACTCACCATTTTGCAGCCCATTTCAGGAGCAAGGTCTTCTGCAGAGAAACCAAAATCATCATCCTGACCTCGCTCCAAAACTTTTCTCAAATGTGCTGAACTACGCCTGTACTCTTTACTAGATTTTGTTGATTTGAGGTTTGTATCAGTCCCTCAGGTTTTCGCAAATTTTCTGGTAAATCCATCTAAGTCCCGCCGTATCATGAAAAACCCTTACCGGTTTCCGCAAAAATCCGGGGAACCCTAATGATTCCCGATATCCTTCGTTAAATTTATATTTCTCAGGTACACCATGCAACATTTCGACCCCAATTCGTGAGATTAGTTTGACCCAAACTCCTCCCTTTATTCAGTCGGTAAAGGCGCGGCTACAAAGCCACACCATGCTGGAGGTGGCTGGATTCGATTCCCAGTTTTGTCTAGGATTTTTTCGATAAGGAAAATTTCCCGACTCCCTGGGCATAGGGTATGATTGTACTTGCCACACAATCATAAAGCTCGATTAAAAGTAAATTTGGACGCATTCAAGTGATCATAACTCAAGGACTAAACAACATACACGGTTGATCAAAACGTCAAACAAAAGGGTATTTATTCAACTTTCAAACGATATGCAACAAATTATTACGTTTTACCGTTTCGAACGAACTGTCGCACTTTACTTGTGATCACTAGTGACACTGTGCCGGCGAACTTATTCCACTTTAAACGCATTTGTGGTGCATTTGTCACTTCTTTACCGCATCCTCGAAGTTTTTGCTTGACAATTGCCTAATATTTTTCGATCGGTCTGAACTCAGGGCAATTCGGAGGATTAATCCCTTTGGCGACGAAATGAACATTGTTTGCAGCATACCATTCTAGTACCTCCTTAGAGTAGTGACAGCTGGCTAGATCCGACCAACACATAACGTTGTTCTTGTGTTGCCGAATGAAGGGTAAAATCCGCTTTTTTCAGACACTCTTTAATGTATACCTTCGACGTCATTGTGTGAGATGGGATGAAAACCTTGGTTTTAAGGCCACAGCTGCAGATTCCTTGCCAAATAATTAGTTTTTGAGTAAACTTATCAGCAAAAACAAATTTATACCTGGAAAGGACATCCCCACGAGCAGTTGACAGGTAAGATTTTCGTCCGGGAATTTGTTTATAATCCATTTTGACATATGTTTCGTCATCCATTAAAATACAGCCATCAAATTTCGTCAAAACTCGTTCGTATAGTAATCGTGCTAAATTTTGTTTCAGGGAGCTATTTGGATGTTTACTAGCACAAACAGACTTATATCCTTTTCTTGGAAGGATATTATGCACGGTGGAAAAATTGGAATCGTATTTCTTTGCCAAATCACGTATGGAGACACCTGGGTTGCCTTTCACGTACCTCAACACCTTTCTCCTCAGCTCTTTGTCCCTAGTGCCACGCTGTGCTCTATCCATAATCAGAGTATCCTTGTAACGTTTAATTGCAAGACACACCGTTGACTTTGGGAATTTTAACATTTTTTCTATTTTTGAGGCATACCAGAGGATTCTCTAGATGTTTGTGCACAATTAATTATTTTTTCTCAAGTTTCATGATCCGTAATTTCGAGATGCGTCGATCAATCGAGAAAAAAATTCACCAATTTTTTTATCAATGAAACATCAGCAAATGCCTGTCAAAAGTTTTTTGTTCCATTCACCAGGGACACGGTGGTGCATAAAACCGTGCGTCCAGATTTACTTTGACACGAGCTTTACTCATGTAAAATCTGTACGTGGCATCGAAAGCTTTTAGTTAATAACTGTGGAAGTGCATTTAGAGCACTAAGTTGAGAGCAAGCAATAAACATCCATCTCTTTTACGCCGTTAACTGCTACAAACTCATTCAAGCCAAGATGAATAGTAACAGAGGTAGTCCTGTACAAGGTGACTCTAATATCTCAGGTGGTCTATTTTCCTCAGTTGGTAGGGAAGACGGGTGGAGTAGTGGGGTATCAAATGAGATTAGCAGTGGAGCGAAAGAGTAAGGAATACTCAATTGTGTATTACACACATAATGAAAGTTGTTGATTGCATTTTTGCCTGGGAGTGAAGAGTTATATTTTAATGTAAACGGTATGGGCTAAACGTTTTGTTTACATAAATTTCCCCCCCAATACATTGGTGAACAAACCTTGCAGCCTGACGCTTCATATTTCAATGGCATAGAACACAGGCCTGGCAGTATTAAACTGATCTTCTTTACTTGTTTGGTTTAAAAATGCAAGTTTGACATCACCGGCACTGTTGCATAGGTGTAAAGGAGACAACTTCAGTATGCCAGACCTTACTTTACTTGATATGGATCGTATAAGTATGCGTTTAAACATGGCTTAAATTCTCATTTACAGGTTGTTCATAAAGGTGTGCCCAATATACGATAGCCAGTGTGCACAATTCCATACATGCTGGCGTTAGTGGTGTAGTGGCAAGCCTAACGTCACTACTCTGACGTGAGGAACTCGTTCAATAGCACCAGTTGGAAGGCCATTGCTAATTCGCTCCAGTGTGTGTGTTCTTCACATGTTCCCGCTTTGATTGTGCGGAAAAACGGCATGATGGCCTTGAGCGGCTAGGGCACAACTCGGGATAATCTTGTCCAGAGGTTGTGCCAAGACCGAGACATCTGAAACGCCGTAAGTGCAGTGGCCTCTCAGATCGTCCTAGGGCTCCAAAAAAGATGATGCAATGACCAGCGGGAGGGAACTACCTAAATACTATAGCTCAAAGTAGTGACACACAGGTTTCCACCTGTGGTTAGTAAGGTAATCCCTAGATAATTGAGGCCATACACTTAGGAGTCTGGTTTTCAAAATAAACGAAAACGACAAGAAAAGAAGATGACTGCTACTATGCAAGGGTTTAGTCACAGTCGAGGTTAGAGAGATTTTTCTGAGGCCTTTGAAAGAGTGAGTAAAGCCATTGGAGCCGTTGTTTGTGCGATATCTGGTGTAAGATATCTACCTTCGGTAAAGAACCAGCCTTAGGCTGCAAACCATCTTAATAAATAAATCAGAAGACGGCTGCTCCGTAAACTCATTGGAATGGCGTTTCTAATGCCACGCAACGATGTACCTCGTTTCGGTTATTGTGCTTTACCAGCTGGCTCACATCGGACAGCCATTTATATCGCTTCTCGTCATTACTCCTTACCGGTTGGCTGCAAAGTCACCACTGGTTCCGTTTGCTGAGCTACCTATCAACTGGATGCTAAGCATGTCAATCGGCTGGTCAGCTATAGTTCTGATCACCGGCTGCCTTCTAATGGACACTGGGAGCCTGGCCAACGCTGCTTATCTTACTCTGGCTTCTTACCGGTTTTATCAGCTTCGAAACCGTTGAACAAATGAAGCTTTTGCTGAAGGCTTTTGATTATTCATAATTGAAATCTGTGTTAGGAGAATACTGTGTATCTTGTGAATTTGATATGTTAAACTTAATTTTAATACCTTACCTATTATTTGTGTTAAAGCTATGTCCCTTTTGAATCCGGAATAATAAAATCATCTGCATCTCGGTAACGGATTGACGTACAAATAAGTTTAACAAATCAAAACAAAATTAATTCACTGTACTTTAAGGAAAACATATCAATACAAATCATTTTTCTTCGTTTCTAATGAAAATTCGCACTTTCTTCTTTATTCCTCCCATCGAACGCTGCACACCTCCGGAGTCAACTTTTGTTCCACATTTTGGTCATCAGAGTCGCGTCCAGAGCCGTTTTTCCACTTTTCTTAAGCTTCCGCTTCATTATTGCCCAAAATCTCTCGATGGGCCGAAGCTGTGGGCAGTTGGGTGGATTTAGGTTTTTATCGATGAAATCTACGTTATTATCGCGGTACCACTGGATGACTTCCCGGCTGTAGTGGCAACTCGCCAAATCTGGCCAAAACTTCACGGGACCTTTATGGGCTTTAATGAAAGGTAGTACGCGGTTTTCGAGGCATTCTTCCTTGTACATCTTCGAGTCCATCGTCTTATTCGTCACAAACACTTTGGTCTTTGCTCCGCAGTGCATATCCCTTGCCAAATCATCAGTTTTTTTTTTGCAAATTTGTCCATAAGAGCAAACTCAAACTTCACAGGAACATCTCCTCCTGCCGTCGCCATGTAGAATTTTTGGCCAGGTAGCAGGTATCCTTGATACTTCGTCAAAACCTGTTGGTAAAATTTTCGAGCTCGAGTTTTGGTGACGAAACTTTCCTTCAACGTTCTGTTTGGTTGCTTGCTGGCTCGATAAGAACGATATCCTGCTCGCAAACGAATTCTTCAAACGGTATTGCGAGCAGCAGCGTATTTTTGTGCGATTTCATTATTTGATAGTCCAGGGTTTGCTCTGACGGTTCTCAACACCTTCTGGTTCAGCTTGCGGTCATATGTTCCACTACGACGCTTACCTTGAGGCACTCGATCCACGCTCTTTCGCTCCCTGAAATATTTGAGTACATCATACACGGTTGATTTGGCGATTTTCAACGTTATTGGCGATTTTTATTGCGGATCTCGTTGGATTATCAACGTGAGTGTGCAGATTTTTTTTCTCTCCTCTCGGCTTCCATCTGGAATAACTTTTGACTCACTGCACGAAACACCGTGAAATTTATACCACAGAAAATGGGCGCCTAGGTTAAGCTGTAAAAGAATTCTTGCAGTGGTCACTTTCCATGTCGCTGCAACACAATAGGGGATTCCGGATTCTAACTGGACAGAACTTTACACTTGTGAATGGCTACAACAGCATCCATACTGTTGGTTTAAATCGGCTCTCAAATTCAGGGGTGGTCCAATAGATGAACAAATCCTCAAATGTTGGTGCAAATAGGCGAAACTCGAATACACGTTTGCACTTTTTCTCTGTCACTTCGAAGGGTTTGTGTGTTTTAAAATTTTAAATTGTCTACTTGTTACCATTAATTTCCTGAAAGTAAAATCACAAAAACATAATTTACAACTCATCCTACTCATATAGGTTACGCAAACTACAATTCAAGACTAATGTTAGTCAATAACACCAAAATGAGATCCATAAAAACTAGATCGCCTAAATATCTTGAATCGGTACGAAAGGATGTCTACCTTGAGGCCAAAAGGAATCATAAAGCTCAGATCTGACTCCACCAGTAAGGATGCTGTAGGGGCCACCTGTGAAGTGTGAGGTAACAGGGTTACTCACTTCGATAGACCAGCAATGTTCCTCCAACACTCGAAATTCGATATGCCCTTGTAGAGGTGATATGGGTTGCAATGTCCAATTTGGGTTTCTCTTGGATCCTATGGGTGGTCCGTGTCCTAGGGCCTCCAAGGATTGGCTGTTCCGGATAACCGAAGAATAGTCAAACACTCGCGGTTAGATTTAAATTTCGCACACTACATTTATTACAAAACACTACATTCATTACTAACATATACTGGTTTATTGCACAAACACAACACAACGCGTGAGGTCCCACTCGCTTGCTGGACCGTTAGATGTACCACCAACAACTGGTCTATCTCCTTTCTAACGATCGTCATCCAGCCTCCGATCGCCGCCTGAGATGATATCGGGTTGATCCTCTCCCGTCGTTATCTTTTCGATTCGAAATTCACCACTGTAGCTGGTATAGGGTGATCTCATTCTCCGTTTGTCCCGGCGAAAGCGTTATTGCCTCTGGACCTTCATGTTGTTTTTGTCGGTGTGCTATTGTAGCAATCAAAGCAGATGATCACCACGAGACAATAGGCACACATTCGTATCGTCTGGATTGAATTTTGTGGGATGGTGGATGCTGTGCCAGGGTTGTAGCTAGGAGTGTTCGTGCTCTCGAACAGATACTATTAGAGCCACTCACAAAGTGTGATAGTGGTATATAGTTGTTAAAACACTTGCAATTTGTACAAATACATTATACAAACTATTTAGTTACTAGAAGTGATATCAGTATCAAGAAAGTTGAACGTTCTGGAGAACAATCTATTCTAATTCACCTAAAATTAAAATTGAAGGGTTTGGTGAAAATAGATTCGCAAGAATCATTTAGTGCCTTCTGGTAACCTTTACGCATCTATTGGTTCTCAAGATTTTCAATCTGTTGTGTACCAACTGGGGAAGACTTGGTCCTACATCCAATGATTTCATTATGTCGAATCCGCTCAACCAATATTTTGTGATATGGAGGGCGGAACATTATAAATTGGGATAACTCAATACAGACGTTTTCCAAATTTGGCAAATCGACAGGCAATCGGTGGTCAACCACCTGGTACTTCATAGCAAGATGGTAAGAAGCGAACCTGAAGCAGTGCTATTTTAAATCTCATTTCGACTAAGTTGGATTGAATTAAAGCACGGACCAGATGTTTCGATGCGCTGCGTCCTCTTATCGCTTGAATTTGTCAACCATGTGTAAGTAATTCTTCAAGTGCAAACAGTGTACTCAGAAGTCACCTAACTATGTCCTTTTTTCCTAATCTCCTATTACTACCTCAAATACGAAACCTACCTCAAAAACGAAAGTTAGAGTTAGAAACAGTATAGTAAAAAAAAATTAAACATTTGAATTCAATTGCACTCTACCACCACCACCTTGACCTCGAAACAAAAATCCATAACTTCGTGTGTGGCAAATCCACTTTAGACGACACCGCTCCGCATGCATCCGATACTCCGATATTGACGCACCAATGAACGAGTGTCCGAAATTCCACCATCAATCGCATGGACGGAATGAAAGCCGATCTGCGATCCAAACGATAGGTGTGACCATATTTCCAACGCTTCTCATTTCACCTCCAACCGCCATATGAGTATTAGACGGTGCGGGAGGATCCGACAATCGTCGCGAGGTTCCGGTCAGTCGTAAATTATCCATGTTGTTTTTGTTTGTTGCGACTGCTGCGGCCAGTGAATTTCATGGTCTTTCTGCGTCCGTTGGATATTGAATTTGTTTACCGTGACAGAAAATATGTTCCCCATGCAACCAATTGATCGATCAATGGAGGGCGAGCTCCGTCCGAGTCGCGTGGAGGTGCGATTTGAATAACAATGGCAAAGATGTTGACGGGATAAGGTTCCACCCGCTGCTGCCTGCCAGTGCGCAGTTTAAGAGAGTCATCTTGTTGGGCCGACAAATGGTGATAGTTGGAAAGCGATCGAAGTCCGATGCGAGGAGATTCAGGCCGGGGCAGCTTTGCTCTTGTCATATGTGTCACACTCGACTCTGACTCTCTCTCTCTCTCTTTCTATCTTTCACTTAAGAATCTGATGTGGTTCGATGACGACGGAGGGATTAAAGGCCAGGCCTTGATGTGCCTTTCTTTAACTTGGTGGGTGGTATGTTTGTGTCTGTCGGAATTTAGCATGTGATTGGAAGGAGTTGGGGTATTTTTGGGTATTTTTAGACCACTGGCGGATTAAATTGATTTCGAAGATAATGAAATTCAGTTTGATACGATAAAAATCAAAATTTTCCCAAGCACGGTGGTCGATAAATTTGGGAAATTTGCTGTTTCTGGAAGAAAGATTCAATTCCTTGTATTGCAATTGTTTGCATATTAAATTGATTTCAGATGCAGACAGTAGCAGAAAGCTGACCTTTCATGAAACGATTTATTTGTTAGGTGTCACTCCATTCAAGACAAAAAGTTCAAAGCACTTAACCATTGAATCCTTAACCCTTGCCATGACTCCAAAAATTCTACATTCATTCTGAACCAATTTTCACAAACGCTGAAATGTGATCCCGATTGAGACTGTTTCATACTATCACAAGTTTTCGTCCCAAGATTGAGACATTGAAGCAACTTTGGCAAGGCAAAAACAAATCCCAAAGAACCGAACGCGGTTGCGACAGATGCAAAATATTATCGCTTCATGTATAATTAATCTCCCGCAAGATAAATTAATTTATATCAATTACACACGGATCTGGAGTGGCGGTCCTGCCGCGAATGGGTCACCAGGAGAGTTTAGGCCCCTGCCACTGTCCAACAGAACCACAGGGGCATTGAAAAAAAAAAGCAAAAAAGCTTGACCAATTATTTTCCCTCTTCGCTCATTATATTTTGCACTGCTGTTTTTAGATATGAATTATAGATAAGCCATCGCGGTCAAGTTTATCTCGAGGCGAGGCGGTTCTGCACTTCTCCTGAACTGGCCAGCAGTGGTGCTACTGGTGGCATCCCAGACAGCGAGGGAAAGGATTCGATGAAGGAAGATCTTGATTCAGGGGTGATTGGAAGCCCGGCGTTCAACCGGTTGATTCTTCGGGCCAGAAAGGGTGTTTCGGAAAAATGAGGATAGCACATAAATTGAATTAAGGGGGCATTGGATTTTCTAACAGACTTTCGACGATTTGTTGACTCATGCGACCTAATTGGGCTTACTCCACTCAACGTTGTGTAAATTATCTCAAGAGTCCAGAGATATCTTCGTTAAAGTGGAGAAAGAAGAAAGAAAATTCTGACTACCATCGACATAGAATGAAAAGCCAGCGATTGTAGGAAAATCTCTCGTGTTGCTGTTTTATTTCAAATAAAAATCTTGGGAAAATAAAGTTCGGTTCCGTTATCTGAGAATCACGGTTTTTATGAGTGTAAACCGAGAACGGGGGGTTTTTTTTGGTTAAGGAAAAAATAAAATTTTTGTAAAAAATTTGGGGGGGGGAAAATTTTAATTTTTTTTTTTTTTTGGGGGAAAAATTTTTTTTTTAATTTTTTTTTATTTTTTTTTTAGAGTTTAATTTAAAAAGTGTTGTGGGGGGAAAAAAAAGTATATATTTTAAAATTTTTTTTTTTTTCTTTTTTTTTGGTTTTCTATTCTATTCTATTCTAACCCTTACACAGCCAGTAATTAAAAGCATCCTGGAAAATACTATAACCAGTATTTTTCTTAGCAACATTAATATTTGTGGCATATTTGTAATATGACAAAAATATTAAAACGGCCAGGCCCACTGTGTAGCGTTGGGGGTGAAAGAAGATTCAAAAATAAATGGCAATTAAATTATCCATTTGATGAATAAGTTAATAAACGAATATTTTCAGATCGAGTGTAAGAAGAAACGGGGACAACCGTCCTTCCGTCTCGATTTTTTAGGTTTAGGTAAATCGTTGGGAGTGACGTGGCTAAGAAGGTTAATATCACTCCATTTGTCCTGGCTTCTATGAAAAAGACAGAGGTATTTCCACCATTTTGTTCGCTCTCTGAAAATAGTAAAAATAAAAACTGATTGCACCCAGCCATTGTAATGTAGATCGCTTCGAGTGACGTAGTTGAGAAGATTTATGTCAAACCATAGGTCCTGCACTACCTGGGATGGGTGTTACTTTCTTGTGTCCTGAATAAATCCTAGAGTTCTTCTGAAACGAAAAAAGTTATAAATTGACCCCACACTGTGTCACAAAGTATAATCCACACTGTTACATAAAGTATAACAATATTTTAGCTGAACGCTTGAATATTCAAATGCTCAGAACTGCAAATGAATTAAAATAGGCTTGTCTAAACGCAATTTTTTGTTGCAAAAATAGTGGTCTTCACAATTTATTCTCATGTGAAGTATGTTGAATTAAAATCAAGGCAAACCTGTTCAAATATTCAACATTGGACATTGAGTAAGGCTGAGTAAAGCAATACAGCTGGGCGAACCACCACATCTCACCGAGAAATAGCATTGTTTTTTTTCTGTGCTCACTCGATCACTCGCGCCACTGGAAAATAGGTAACTGAAACCATAGACAATGCAACTAAACCCCATAACAAAATGGTGCGCACCAAAGTAATCTATGTTCATCTCCTCAAAGTAAAGACGGAAAGACTTCATGAAATTAGAGTCCCTAGAAACACTTCGTGCTCTCTGGCAACCTTATGTTTCTATTGATTTCCAAGATCATCGGCCCTGCACCAACCGGGGGAGACCTGGTCCTGATCTCATTATCTGCCATCAGCTCAACCAAACGCCAAGCTCCGTGATACAGTGGGTGGAACACTACGATTTGAGACAACTCAACTCAGACGTCTTCCAAATTTGGCAGATCGACAGGCTATCGGTGGATAATCACCTGGTACTTCCTAGCAATTTGCTTAGAGGCGAACCGGAAGATTTACTGTAAGTATATATAAATGTATATTGTCACGATCTTAACCAATCAGTACTTCAAGATGGCGTTTCATCCGTGCAGCTATGAGCATGAGCATGAGCATGATTGACCGCCCGAGGTTGCTACTCCGTTGTTGCCAGATCAGCTGTTATTACACAGAAAACCAACAGATGTTGCTTGGGACTAACAGACATCTTCAATGTGTAAAAACTGGTGATCCCAAACTAAAGCAATACCGGCGCCGGCCTCGCCCGAATGCAGGTCAAGTAGGGAATGGGTAGGAATATGTTGACGTGATACTCGCTTTATTGGAAGCCGCGGAATCCACTGCACTTCCACGAGAAATCACTGGGATTTTGGATAACAGGATTGGGTGGCAGCAGGGTTCGTTTTGGTTAACGATAAGCTGTCAAGTGTAATTAGTACCGATTTCCGATTTGAACCGATTTAAACCAACAGTAAGGATGCTATTGGGGGCACTCACAGAGTGTGATAGTGGTATTTGATTAGGAAAACAAGGTAATTCATCTCAACGCTTGAGAACCAACTTGGACCGATCTACACCAACAGTACGGATGCCGCTGGAGTCCCTTACAAAATGAGACAGTGGTTTATTTGTTCCAAAAAAGGGTGGCTCGACGAGCATGGCGAACGAATAATTTGGATCACAATCAATTATGTACCTCACCACCGACTGATTTTACCGGGCGAACCACGACTTCTGATGCTCACTCGATCACTCGCGCAACGAACAATAGGCAACCGAAACAATAGACAAAACGCTACGCCCGATAACAAAATATTGCGGAACAAAGTATTGACACAACCGATTCAACCGATTCAACCGAAGGTCGACGCAAACCTATTAAAAATAAATTTTATTGATATAGATACAATGGGTAGCCCAACTCCGTATGTTCACGTCCAGTTTCCGGTACATTCATTCATCTTTATGCCTAACTGAAGTATTATTACTTTAAAAGTTTTGAGAAATAGATAAATATTAGATACTACCTTAAAAATTTGGTAGAAATAAACTATTTGTTGCCTGAAAAGAAACAAAATTAAGAACAAAGATATAAGTAGAATCCTCGTAGCCCCCCCGGATGTTTGAAGACTCAGGTAACCAATAAGCATTAGCATATGCAGTAAGTCAACCCTAAATCTGCATTTCAGATACTACAAGCATTATATTAGCATTATATCAGCATCTTAAATGCTATCTGTTGTAAAGCTGCATTTCAAATGCTATTTAAATGCTTGTAGCCTGTAATAATCATTTCGAATGCAAAATAGCATTAATGAAGCATTATCATAGCACTGCAGTAAAGCAGCCGTATATTGGGCCAAAAGTGGCATTTATGTTGCATTTAAGGCGACTTAATTGCTTGATAGGCTGCCGTAAAGACGCTTTGGAACTGTTTATTGGTTACCTGGGGAGCATAGCCATTTCTATGAAAAGATACTAAGAGTTATTGTTGCGGGCTGTCTATGGTTGGTGGTAACTATGTGTTGAACACTATTGGCTGAAATGAGGATTCAATGAGAATAGTGGGAACATTCCATTGAATAAATGACTATAATATTAGTCATTTATTAAGCTAAAGCCCATTCGAGCTATATCTGATGACGTTAGATCGTTTTGTTGTCTTCTACAATTGTTTTCACACAGCAGACTCAAGCAACTTTCGCGCAATGCATAATAATTATGTTAATAAACATACAGGCTGTATGATATATGATATATGCTATGTGTAGCATGCTATACATGATATAGCATAGTATTGTGGCGTCATATTTATTTCAGTTAATCTGCGCTCTTTCACCCTTCAGCCTACTCCTTTGAATATTGCATGTTACGGATGTTAAAATCAATATTGAAACAGTACATTAGATACCCTAATGATGTAGCCTTTCTATGAAGGATCCGTCAGAAGATCCATGTATGGCAGCTATAAGTGTTGATCCAATGGCCATACTTCCATCATAGTTCTTCTCCCGCTTCTGATGCTTCGACAATGATGACACCAACTTCGCCGCTTCTAGAGCACCCATGGCTAACTGTACGTTTGAAATATCACAATGATTTTTTAAAACCGCTGGTAAACTCACCATAGTACTAGGATATGTTTGCAAAAATAAAAAAAAAAACTATAAAATCTAGAAATTGCTAGATGGAATGCGTTCACCTCAAAGTTGAACCACAAATTAAATTCATCTGTAAAAAGAGGTTTTAAAGAGATTCACAAATATATATTTCAACACTAATACCAATTGAAACAAATGGCGATTATGCTGTTGGGGCCACTCACAAAGTGTGATTGTGGTTTTTCATTAGGAAAACAAGTTATTTTTCATTGACGTTTGAGAGTTGGATCCTTTAAATTTGGACCACAGTATGTCACCAGTAAGAGTGCTGCCACCCACGATCATATAATCTGAATTATGCAGCACAGAGTCTCTAGGAAAACTGAAAGTGAATCATCCATCAAGCCTACAACTCAACAATCCTCCCTACAAAAGTCCGATTGCTTCGAGGGTATCTCTCCTATATGGTTAAATCCCATATAGAAAAGTAACAGTGACCTATATTCAAAGTTAACTTCGTCTATGTGGAAGACAGCCCTCACATAGCAAATCCCATACAAACATGATCTCACCGACCCACGTGAACCTCTGCTCAGCTACTGTAGGACTCAAAATGAAGCCAAAAATTTATTCGGAGCTGACACCTTATTTTTTCCCATCACACCCTCATACCCCCACACCAGAAATGAATTTTTCTACACACCACACTCTCTCGTTAACGAAAAACAATCCTTAGTATATTCATGGCTGGTTTTTTTTTAAAGTTACAAACAACCGCCTGCAAACGTAAACTCCCCGAAACTGTCTATCCGTCGCACCCGTCAAAAGCCACGCAAGAGTGACGACAAGAATACCCAAGTACGACCACTCGTTGCTCCGTAAACCAGCCCATTTCAGGGTTGGTGCATATTAAATAAGCATTAATTGAGTTCTTAAAAATAAACTTAGCTGATTTTCCGTGCCGTTGGTTGAGACATCTTCTGGACATATAGTGAAGAACCTATCGTCAAAATAATCATCAAAATGGAAAGACTCACCGGTCCACTTTGATCACCGTCACAAAAATCACCGTAAAACTACTCCAATGTTTCACAGTTCCTCACTAAATCACTTCAATTGTAAAAATTTCTTCGCGAAAAATATTAAGAGCAAAATTGCAAAACACGTCATAGTTTGCATTCTTAAAAAACTAAATACAGCTTTTCTTACAGAAATTCATTACCTTAAGGCTTTATTCTTGTTGAAGTGTTTCCAAAACATACCAAGCAAGAGGTCCTAATACTACTGAAATAATCCGTTCGCCATTCCCGAGGACTTTGGTGATAGTGATTTGAAGTGTATTGAGGAATTACTGTCCCGACACGGGCGAGCTTCCAGCACAATTGCGTTCTTTCTTTCAGCCAATAATTTATCACACGCGATGTACAAAGTTTATTTCAGAGAAACAACATAATACTACACATTGATTGTTGTTTTTGTATTCTCCCAAGCGCGGATAGTTCTGTTTACATTTATTGTAAAATCCTTAACTCGAACATAAAACACTACCATTTAAATAAAGTTTGGGCAATCGTTCGACCGAAGTGTAAAAATCAACTAACTCAAATCTACATCTTCTATCTTCCCACTATGCCTAATACACGACCCCAGATCTAAACTCTAACAGCCGAACATACATTGCTCACGTTGTTAAGGATCACGTCGAGCTTATCCACCGTCAACCGTTATTCGTTCACTGCCACTGTTGATCGTCGAATGTCACCACAGAAGGGAACGCAGTAAATAAAGACTGTACTCCAAATAAAAGAGACTCACAAAAATTACGCGATTGCCGACACAATACACCTTCAGTTTTGAGGCATTTGTTATGATTTTGAAATGTCATATTGTTGCATAGTGTGCGGCTTTTGGTTTGATTTAGCATATTCAAGATTTTGTTCCCAAGAAAGTTTTTGAAAAACTCCCGAAATGGAAAGAATTGTACTACCTGCTGCTGGCTTGGTAGCTATGTATTATATAAGCGATTCCGTTATCAAAGGCAGATCTCGGTGTTGGTGGGTTCGCCCATTCAACCAAAACCACGCCACTGAAGGATATTTCAAAACCGAATCTGATCGAATGTGACAAAAATTAATTCCTAAACGAGATGTTGAACGTCTGCATCATTGACGTCCGCGGGTATTTTGGTCAGATACACCCAAAATCTGTCGTCATTACTCGTTGCCGGTCCTGGAAGCGCACTGTTGGTGGAATGAGTAGTACTTCGACAATCTTCGAAGGGTTTTTCTTGCGTGGATATTGCGCTTTCGTCACAAACTCTCTTGGGAGTAGGTCCTCGAAACGGAAACGGCGAGGTACAGCCGGTGATAACTTGTTAAATCCTGCATGGATTTCTTGTCTGAGGTCCACGATCAAATTTTTCTTGATATCCGCCTTCAGATCCTCGACATGCTTCTGGTACACATCATTGACCTCCTTGACTGCAGCATCCATTGAATGTGTTTTTAAAACGAGCATTTCCCACGATATCACGACATCCTTTGCACATCCAAAAAAGCGCAAATTTGTATTTGACGTCCTTATAAAGCGCTTCCCCAATCTTAGCGCAGTTGAAAAGGAAGTTTGCTTTGCAAAAACCACCGCAAACTTCCACATTGCTCATGTTTAATGCGCAACTGTTGCAAACTTCCATATTGCAAAATAGCAAATCTGGGAGAGCGTTGAAAATGTCAGTATAAACAACGGTTGATTTGAGATTTTAGTAGGAATTGACACCTGCTGTGGAAATGCTCTAAGCGTCAATCAACCGTTAACCCCTACACTCTAAGATGAGAATACCTAAAATTAGGTATTTATTTTACCTCAAATTAGGTAATGGTGACAATACCCAAAATATCGGTAAAATTAAACGAATTAAACAGTAATTGTTACTGACATTTGTGTAATATTCATTTCCCAATATTGGACGTTATTATCAACCTTTAACACGGTTGCCATGTTTTTATAAGCGGAAACGCAGTTATTTTTCTTATTAATCTTTCAAGAAATAGTTTATGTCCCAATATTTGAAGCAAAAATTTTGCATTCTTTTATTTGATTCTAGCTCCGATGGATACTTGTGGACCAACGAGAATCCCAAGGTGCAATTCAGCGTCACCCAGGAGCGAAAAAATGAACGTGTCAAAATGTTGGGTCGATGCAGAAAATTATTTCTGTAATACTTTATTCATACTTTTTTTTAATACAGAAAACATATTTCTGTATAACATTTGAACATTTGTTTCTTGTTAATTGCAAAATTTTGAATACTGCCCGAAAGAATAAATACATAAATAGCATGTCTTTTTTTATGCATTCTATTATATAAAACTACACAGAAAATACCCATTTTCAGTAAAAAATAACAATAAAAAATCATTAATTTTTCACGTTTATCTTCGTTTAATACTATTATCTAATATAAGGTAATCTGTGTTTACGCATAATTTGGGTATGTGCACTTTTGAGTAATTTTCGGTACTTTTTAACGATCTTTAGGTATTCTCATATTAGCGTGTAGGACAGGACCTGCCAGCTCAGAAAGAGATGCCCTCTTATAAATTTATGTTTACTATGATACGGGGGTCGCTCTCAGTGTTGCCAGATATGTTTACACAGTAACCCAAGCAACACACAAGTTTCATAACGGTTAAAAATACTTTTATATGACTATATTTGGTTATATAGAAGCTTGCTCAAAATAAAAGCATGGAGATGTGTTACTCGGAAATCCCATTAAAAAAAAGTAATTAAAAAAAAAAATTCGGTTTCTTTTATGCTTGGTAATATTCAATAAAGTAAAAGTTTGAAAATTGTCAATGTTTTAAAAGGAGAGGTCCAAGAGTTTAAGGCTTTAAGAATACAAAACCTCACAGAGAAGAAGAGGATGGTATCAAAAATTCAAAAAAAATAGTACACGTTACTTTTGAATCTTCTTAAGCTTATTTTTGATCTTTATTTTTCCAGTAAGTATCATTTTTTGGAAGATCCAAAAATCCAACAGTTTATCATTTTATAGTATGAGCAAACTTGTGATTTTCATAACTCACGGTATTTATAAATTTCTTTTTGCTAGCTCTAGGGAAACAATGTGGATGTACTTTAAGGATTGAGAAAAGGCGCCAGAAGAAAATTATTGAGTATTTATTTAAAATTAATGAAAATTAATGAATAATATTTGTGTAATTAATTAAAATTATTGAATAATATTCATTTAACAGATTAGTATTTCTCATATATTTTTTCAAACATGTTCTGGAACAAATTAAAAAATCAACAAATCATAAAACATTCTCCCTTCACCGTTACAGCTTCTACGATAGCATACTTCTGCTATCAACCTTTTTCTTCCGTTGCTTACGCTTCTGCCCTGACTTTATCCGGAATGATACGTAACGTCTCACCAATGTCATCTTGAAGGTTGAGCAGTGGAAAGTGTTCGGAAGGAGTGCCAACTCATTCACTAGCTTCTGTTCAACATTGTTTTGATCGTTGTTCGAAGTGATATAGTTTTTGGAACTGCGATACGCGATTTCCATGGCTTTGAAAAAAATGAAGGTATCGATGGATGGGAAGTGGATGTTTCTCTTAATGGCGTTCGCTCGATAGAGAGTGAAGCTTTGATAGTCGGAGTGAGAACCATTTGGACTCTCCGTCATTTTGGTACATTGCTTGCAAACAGTATTCTTATTCGCTAGACTTTTCAACACGTAGCCCGTAACGTAGAAGAGCGCATTCAGCTCTCCTCGGTCCAGCACCTCACCGGAAACTTCATGCAGCATTTCGTAATTCATATCTACTGCATCACTGTTGCCGACAACTGTCATCTGTCAATCTGATGGTGTTGTAATTTACTCGTGCCATTCCTACCAGATGTTCCTGGTCGTCAAATGAGTATGACGAATTCGGAACAGGAGCCATATACTGCGATAACGTTACTATCTTTAAGTTCCTTCCAAAACCACGTGGTGTAGGTCGATGTTGCTTGGATCGTATAGCTGAAAAAGGCTCTTCCAGACAGTCTTGAAAAAAGCGGGAAGTGAAGATCCTCTTGTGACCACTAGTTTGGCCCTAGATAATGGCTTTCGTGCATATTACTAGTCCAGTCTTCGACGGTTTCCATCGACCTAATGCTCCAACACGTACATCGTGTTTTAATCGAGTTGTATTTTCAAGCTGGTTTATTACTTCCTGTAGTTAGGGTTAAAATAATTGTAATCGTTACATTTCAATGCGACACCAAGAAGGTATGAATGGGAAATATTTGATTCAAATGAATACTCTTTGCAATGAGTGCTAATGAAAACTTTAGCCTCTCATGTAAATCCTGGGCGTATCTCCTTAAATTCATAAATTCTAATACCCCTAGCATATACAGAAAGACTAGTAATTCGTGTCACACCCGAAAGGAGATGATAGATCTCATTGGCAGTCTAAAATTGTATGGCGAGGTATGTCGAAAAATGACTGGTGTTTGAAGAAAAGTCGCGGACGTCGCCAGAACTAACCGAATAAATGAACTAAATTACCGAGAGTAGGTATGGTTATAAATTCCTAAATAGAATATCAGTACATTAATTATGTGTCGCAGTACAGAACTAGCTGATCAACTTACTTTTAGTAATTCAACTTTTCTTTCACCTTACAATCTGATTGCGTCTTGAGCACCCGTAACTATTGCGCTGCTTCAGCTGATTTGTGCATAAAGGAAACAGTTGAGTATACGGGTTATACTAGGCTAATGTTTGTTCCTTACCGTTCCTTTAGGTAACACGTATATATATGTAGTTATTGATAGTTTTATATATCCGTACTTTCTTTTGTGTTTCTAGTCGTAGCATGTAACCCTTCTTTAATAAAACTAATATGTAAACAAATTCGACACTTTTAATCATTTACCTCACCTTATTTGAATAGTGAACATTATTAACTAACTAGATTTAAGCACTAACTTAGTGGTGGTTTGTTTTTTCACTAGATATTAATCAAATTATAGATTTTAAGATTCCACTTTGATTTGCACAAATTGTATTCACCAGAAGAAAAAAAATCCTCTATTGTTGTTGAACATATTTTTACAATCATCCTCAGATGGCAGCTCATGCACACGACTATGCCGTGGCGATCGTGACATGATCAATGACAGGTGCCGTTGTTCACTCCCTGCTATTATCGATGCACGAGGGGTTCGCCGAATCGACGGGCGTACTTACAACTGGTAACCGAGTTATTCTTAGCTCTGACTGTCATTTTGAGTTTCCAAAATGACCATTTATGTAATGCAATTTTATACCTCACACAACCTTCTATAGAAATGTTCTTCGAATCTGTATGTCTGTTTACTGTAGTTCTAATGAACAAAATTTTCAAAATGTGTTCAGAAGATACCTCAAAAAATCAATTCTATTTCATTTACAAATATGATAAATTCAGTAGTTTACATTGAACTAAAAGTAAAGTATTCATTTGATCCACGTTTGTTCTTGAGAAGTCTCGTCGTCGGCCAATGGTAACTACAACCGGCCAAACACAAAAATGGAGCCCAGATCATTCCGCACCAAGTTATTGTGCTGGCAAAAACTATCTGATGAGACCAAAGAATCCTATTTCCATGTTCCTCTGTCCAGCCCATCCCCAAAAAATGTCACCTATTTTAACCTCGGGTAAACCGCGAGTAAACGGCCCAAGTCCTACAAATCCTATTATTTAGTCATTACATTATACAAAAAACAATGCATTATCGGCTGCGTAAAGCTAACGCGATTGAGCCTCCCAAATAAATGAACTAGTTAAAAAAAAATGTGATCCGCGTAGGTACGTGCGATTCGATATTCTCCCGGTATCGATACTTTCTTTCGCTACTGCTTTGAAGTAAAAGTATCGATATTTTGATGATATCGTTTCATCCTTACCTGTAAAACTTCTGGGTTTGATTGACCACCTTCATTTCCTGCCACTCTTCATCCGGCGGAGTGACGGCAGCTGGAATATTCCAAGTTCCATTGGCATTTCTTTTACCGCTCGGGAAATGAAGCTGCATCAAACTAAACGTTAATTTATGAGGTTTAATTGAATTTCATTGATGCTTACGCTGCAAATTCTGCTGTGGGGAGAAAGCTGGAGCAAGAGAATGTCTTCCTCGCTTGCGTTCCCAATGCAAGCCTTAACCCACTCTTGGCGAGCGATTGGATCTCTCGGGAACCGATGAAAATGGAGACCAGGATGTGACACGTCACTGCGACCACAATTTATCACTTTGCACTTAATTTCAAACTGATTTAAAATAACCCACTGCAGAAAAGAACTTTTATTTCCGCATTTGATCTAAATGGCACAAACGAAAAAAGTGAAAAAGCAATGACTACTGGCAACACGGCCAAACCAACAACAGACTGCCTGTTTCTAACATAACTCGACGGTGGCGGTAGGGGCAGTTGTCACAGCGACCAATAAAAAACGGTCTTTTTTGACACGTAAATGGTGATGATTTTGCACTAACAGATGGCAGGTCCTGTTCTAGGTTAAACCGAAACGTGAAATGATGAAAACGGCGGAAACGGCAACACTGGCAGTGACAGATGCTAGGATCTTTGCATCAATGCAGATAGTTTACCTTTGGGATCGTAAATGAATGATGGTGATGATGATTAAACGGATCGAATAGTGATTCGATATTTGCCGGTAGTTAGAAGAGTGTCCTGCTGCCCAGCAAAAGCAAATCTGATTGGCTAATGCGGATCACAGAAAGCAAACGTTAAATTATGTGACTTTCTAAGGCTGAAATGGCAACGCACCCCAACGCATCCGTCGATCCTTCTGTAGCGATTTAGTGAGATCTGTGGTCAATCTCTTTCCCCCTACCTTACACACTGCTCACACACCGACTGGCTGGCCGCTTCCCGCTATGGGCAAGGCGCTCTCATTCGCGTGACAAAATTTATTTAATTTTAATAGCTTCTGTTTCGCTCCAAATCAAATAACGATTATCGAAAGTCCATTTCTGTTTACTCTCGCTCGTGTTGTTCACTCTGCTGCTTGCTGACTCACGCCGGGTGGAGCAGCCACCGCCGCCGGAGCGCAGATGTCCATCTTTCCCCTGCCAGCAACTCAGGCACTTTGATTTCAATCCCCTCGACTCCGCACTGCTCGCGTGGTCATCACACATATCGCCATATCACTAGTTTTAATCTGCCCGGTGCTGTCTCCCTGAGGGCAATGATGATGCTGGTAATAGTGGCGTTTGGGTTGGCGCGCTTCTGCGAAAAAAAAAACACTTTTATTTTTCCAATTTAATTGCGTTAATGAATTGCTCTCCGATGAGCTTGGTAGGCTTTTCTGCGATATCAACCGATGGAGGGACGATTGAAGCCGACGGGTGATTTTTGCTGCTGTTTGGCGTGAGCAAATGATGTTGCCATCACGTGCGAAAGATAGGCATGCTCTCAGTGTTATGCGTGCGGGGGAAAAGGATCGGCCAAAAAGCTAACGACAGATGTCCGTGAGATGGGCGATTATGGATAGGAATTTCGTGTGTTTTTTGTTTGTTCTGACAGCTTTTTCTGTTATCAGGATCAGAATCTGGTGATGGAAATATTTTACTTCTATGGTGATTGTCATCATTCGTGCGAAACATGGGAATTCGAATTCAGTGGGTGTAAATTTCTCTTTAAAAAAAGCAGAACATATTTCCAGAATGACAGAATTGGAGAGTATTAATGATAAGTGAATAACATTGACATGCTGTATTAAAGACATGAATGGATGCCTCATGATGACTCCTATTATTAGTGAGTTTGAAAGTTAATTTTTTTCTATCTTCTTATTTCTAGGATCGTCGTACGGTGCTTCTTATGTGTGTCGATGTATGTGTGTCCAATCTAACACCCACCGGCCGGCAGTGGTATTATGGAAGACATCTGCTTGCAATAGTTTTTTTAAGTGACCTTTGAAAGCAGCTTTAATCCGGGAGTTGTGCTAGCTCTATTGCAGATCCAGTCTGGATGTCAGAATGTCTGGAGAGTCACGCCCATTCCGAGGTTACTTTCACACACAATAAGTTTCGCATGTAAACATGACCGTTTTCATGTGCGTAACGGTAAAGTAAACAAACTTCCAGGTTCAACAATAATCAAACCTGGCGCGTATATATTGTATAGAAATGTTATAACTGGTTAGATCTCACCATATTTTGCTGGTCCACTTTAAGACTCCTTCTTCTGGAATAGCGTTATTCCCTGTTCAGGCTCAACCTGGCCTGGTAAAGGGGTACATGGACTGTAATCTATTCGAAATAAAGATGCTTTCTTTTCACTAAAAACTAAAATAATTTTTTTCCTTACTTTCCGGATTTATTTTTTTGCGGGGGGAAAGGAAAAAAAGAATAAAAATAAAAAATGGTGGAAGGCGCACACGCATTCCTTTTCCCCTTTTTCTTTTTCCTTTCGTTCTTTTTTTTTGCGGGGGGGGGGGGGGGGGGGGGTGGGTTTTTTGGGGGGGTTTCCCAACTAAAAAAAAAAACATAGCAACCACTGCCAATAAAAGTGTGAAATTCATGTTTCTTGACAGCATCAAGGATTCAGTATCGTTCTAGCGACACGTTCGGACGTGTTTTACGCTGCAATTAAAACTGTATTTTACTTCTGGAAGTTACAGTCGCGTACGCTCGTCGTCCATCGTGCAAGATGGGAGGAAAGGGGAAGCACCGAAAAAGAGAGAAGAAGAAGAAGTCCGACGCATCATCAGGCAATGAATCGCTCCAGGGGGAAAGCAGCCTTGGACGAAAACGACGAAACTCCATTCGCTCCAGAAGCGACCGCTCGTCTCACGGATCAGTGGGCATCCACTCGATTGGTGATGCCTCCGTTCCGATTGCGCTCCGCCAAGCTGCTGGCCCGTCAAGACCCATAGCAAAAAGTACCCACGACCAAGCTGCTGGATCAAGTCCAGCGACAATAAAACTGCCACCGCTGGTTGTGAAAAACGTACCGCTCAGCAAGCTCGTGAGCAATTTCGCATCGATGGGCATAGCCGCCGAGTTCAAGCTTTCCCGCATCGGAACCAAAGTGATGCTCCGCACGAAAGGAGAATACGATTTGGTTAAATCGTTCCTAAAAGATTCCAAGGTGGAATTTTTTACGCATGACATTCCTGGTGAGAAACCCTTTAAAGCTGTCATCAGAGGTCTCCCGAACTACGACCCAAAATCAATCGAAGAGGAAATTAAGGACCGGTACAAGATCGCCCCAATCGATGTTTTCCGAATGAAGAGGAGGAACGAGAATGCTAAAACGTACCCGGATAGCCTTTTCCTGGTGCATTTTAAGAAAGGGACCGTGACGCTCAATGCCTTGCAAGCCATCCGATCAATTTTTTCCATCATCGTTCGCTGGGAACCATATCGTGGTGGCCATCGTGACGTGACGCAGTGTCAGCGGTGCCTCGATTTTGGTCATGGTACACGAAATTGCAACATGAACGCACGTTGCAGCAACTGCGCCCAGAACCATGACACATCAGACTGTCCCGTGGAGGAAACCGTGGCGTACATATGCGCCAATTGCGGAGGTAACCATCAGGGTTCTGATCGGCAGTGCCCAAAACGCGAAGCATTCAAACAAATCCGTAAACAGGCATCGACAAACAACAAAGTGGGGCGGAAGAAGGAAGCTGCTCCGGCTTTCAAAGCGAGTGATTTTCCGTCACTCCCTGCTAGTAGACCCAGGCAATCAACCACACGGACACAATCAGCTCCCCGTCAGGAAACTCCCGGTGCTTCTGGTGCTCCAACCCCCCTGGATTCTGGAGACCACCAACACAAGGGCAAGCTCAAGGCAACAATCCCGACCTGTTCTCCGCAGACGAGCTGATGGAGATCTTCGTCAACATGACCGGTGCGCTTCGCCAGTGCCGCAGCAAGCCAGAGCAGATCCAAGTGCTCGGTAAGTTTATTATTCAATATGGCGTCTAAAGCGCTAACCGTTGTCACCTGGAACGCTCGCTCTATAAGAACGAAAAAGATCGAGCTTGCCGACTTCGTCCGCAAACAAAACATCGATGTGGGCCTCCTAACCGAGACCCACCTAAAGTCTGGCGACAGCTTCTGGTTGCCCGACTACAATATCATCCGGCTTGATCGCACCAGCTCCAGGGGGGTGGTGTAGCGATCATCGTGAAGAAAGGGATAAAGTACCACACTCTGCCACATATCCGCACATCCGTTATCGAGGCCCTTGGTGTGGAGGTGGAAACGTCGACTGGAAGTATCCGGTTTATCGCTGTTTACTGCTCTCGACAGTGTGCTGCCAGTAACGAAGTGTCTATCAAATTCAAGAACGACCTAACCGCCATCACACGTACTAGCTCTCGTTTCGTCATCGGAGGGGACCTGAACGCCCGCCACGAGGCATGGAGGAATCACAAACGAAACCAGAACGGTCGGCTGTTATTCGACCACTCCCAGCATGGTCTGTACACGGTGCAGTTTCCGGACGAACCGACATTCATCTCTCCGGCGGGAAATCCGTCCACGTTGGACTTTTTCCTGACGAACATCACATTGTCAAAGCCGGTGGCGCACAACGACCTCAGCTCCGACCACCAACCGGTGGTGGCTGAAGTCGGTGTCAACGTGATTCCTGCTCCATCCTACCAACGTAAAGATTACCACCATGTGAACTGGGTACAGTTCGGCCGAATTGTGGACCGGAACATCGACGAAAATCCACCGCTTGACTCCGTCGACGACATCAACCGTGCGCTAGAGGGACTGCAACAAGCCATAACCGTGGCTGACGAGGCGTGCGTCCGAAAAGTTCCTGTGAGGGGTAAGTTTATTGCCATTGATTCCCACACCCAACTTTTGATCCGCTTACGAAATGTTCGTAGACGCCAGTTTCAGAGGACAGGTGATCTGGATAGGAAACAAGAAGTGGCCGATCTGAACCGGCAGATTGCTTCCAGAATGGAATCGCTCCGAAACGAGAGTTTCGGACGTGTCATCCAAAATTTGGATGATCGCTCGAGACCATTCTGGAAGGTAGCCAAAGTCCTCAAGACGCATCCCAAACCCGTTCCTCCTCTGAAGGTTGTCGATTCGATTCTACTGACCCCAGCGGAGAAAGCAAATGCGATCGGCAATCATATTGCCGCATCGCATTTGCTTGGCTCAAACATCCCAAGTCCACTTGAAGATCAGGTTGAGCAATGCGTCAATAATTTAGATGCCTCCCCTTGTGCCGTTCCTCCGGATGATAGGATTACTATCGAACAGATTAGCTCAGCGCTGAAGAACACTAAAAACATGAAGGCTCCCGGGTTTGACGGAATCTTTAATTTGATCTTAAAGAAGCTTAACACCAAAGCCTACTCGCTCTTGAGTGCTGTCTTCAACAGATGCTTGGAACTGCACTACTTTCCAAGCATCTGGAAAGAAGCCAAAATCATTCCGATCCACAAACCCGGGAAAGATCCAACATCGCCTTCAAGCTACAGACCAATAAGCCTCCTCTCAGCGCTGAGCAAATTGTTCGAGAAGTTAATTCTTAATCGTTTGCTCAAGTGTGTCGAGGAAAATAACATTCTCCTGCCGGAACAGTTTGGGTTCAGGAAGGGGCATTCCACCACTCATCAGCTAGTTCGGGTGATGAACAACATCCGTAGTAACAAAGCTGTATCCAAGTCCACAGCCATGGCCTTGTTAGACGTCGAAAAGGCGTTTGACAATGTCTGGCACGACGGGCTTGTGTACAAGCTTTGTAACCTCAACTTCCCACCACACCTTGTGAAAATCACTCGCAACTACCTTCAGCAAAGGTTGTTTAGGGTATCGTTGAACGGTTGTCTCTCAGAACGGTTTCCGATCCCAGCAGGAGTGCCGCAAGGTAGCCTGCTAGGCCCACTGCTGTATAGCATCTACACATCAGACATTCCTCCCCTTGGTGATGGTTGCGTGTTTTTCCTGTTCGCAGATGATACCGCAATAGCCGTCAAGGGAAGGATGCCTCGCGAAATAACGAACAAACTTCAACGATGCCTTAACACCTTTGCCGATTATGCTGGAAAGTGGAAAATTAAAATCAATGCCTCTAAAACTCAAGCAATTATGTTCCTCCACCGGCAATCACCCAAACTGAAACCTCCGCCAGCGTGTACAGTAATCATGGATGGCACAAGGGTTGAGTGGTCCGCCGAAGTAACGTATCTAGGTTTACTGTTTGACGAAAAACTTCTCTTCCGATCGCATGTTGAGAGAACGTTAGTCAAGTGCTCCGCCTTAGTTAGGTCGCTATATCCGCTGATTTGTCGAAGATCCCGCCTCTCAGGGGTGAACAAACTGGCAGTCTACAAACAAATAATTGCGCCTGCGATCTTTTACGCAGCTCCAGTGTGGGAACAATGTGCACAAACTCACAGGAACAAGTTGCAAGTCGCGCAGAACCGAACACTGAGGATGATACTGAACCGTCCCTTCGACACTAGGATAACCGACCTTCATCGGGAGGCGGACATCCTTAACATAGATATGAAAATTAGTGATATTAAGAACAAATTTGTACATAAATGTAACATATCGGAACATGAGCTGATAAGCAATCTGTATATAGTAGGTTAGTTGTACATAGTAGGTTAGGTAGTTGTAGGTTGTATATAGTAGTTGTAGGTTGTATATAGTAGTTTTAGGTAGCTTCTTTTTAAATTCAAAACAAACCAATCCCACCAAGGTGGTAAATCAATAAGCAAATCTGATAAGATTAGGAATTTTTAACTAATTATTATTTTATATTCAAAACCAAAGATGAAAAGACAAAACTGAATCACTTAAACTAAGAATATGTTAAACCATCAACAAACACAAGAAATAAAGATCATTTTAAGTAAGTAAGTAAGTTTCTTGACAGCAGTTGAAAATTTATTCCTAGGCGGAACGACATCCGCCTACTCGTGCCCGGGGGGGAGGCGGTGGTGGTGTCCTGTGGGGGGAGCGGAGCGAGATAGGGAGAAAACGGCGAAGAGCCCACGTGAGGCGTGAGCCCACCAAAGGAACAGGGATTCTGGGGGGGGGAGGAGCGGCCACACTTCCCAGGTTCCGGAGTGGGGGGGAAGGTCTCCTCGATTAGGAACACCCCGGGTGGGGGGGGGGCCGGGGGGGATGGGGTTCCATATTACGGGGGAGGGAGAGGTGATAAATTTCCCGAGGAACGGTCCCCGGATTTGTTCGGAAGGGGGTTAGGATATGGCAGGGAGAAGGGAGGTGATTGGGGTGGCTTTGTGGCTGGGTGGGGTGTATAACAGGGGGGTTTTTTGTTGGGGGGGGGGGGGGGTAGGGGGGGGGTGGGGGGAAAGAAAGGGGAGGAAGATGGCTTTTTGAGCTAAGTATGGTGCAGTATTCCTCAACCGTTAGAGTTGCATTTTTCAACGTTCGCTTCAGATGAGTTTTGACACTCTTCACCCCTGCCTCCCACAAACCACCGAAATTTGGTGCTCTGGGAGGGATGAAGTGCCACTCTATTTCCTTTGCCAACAATAAATCTCGGAAACTTTTTCAAACAGACGTATGTCATTTTGTAAACAAAGAGGGGAAGTAAGGTTCAAAAGTAAATTTCTCGAAATTCTCAGTACCCTCACATAAAGTAGCATCACAATCATGTAAAGCAATGTTATTCCTTGTGTTGGTGACCCAAGTTTGCATGAAAGTGCTAAGGGTTTCGATAAATTTATGTTCGAATCTTACTTCCCTTTTTTGTTTACAAAATGACATACGTCTGTTTGAAAAAGTACCCGAGAAATCGTTGATAGCCTCACTCTGGAAATCCACATACAACTGGTGAAGCTCATTTGAAGCCCCCACAAAATTAGTACCGTTGTCTGAATACATTTTCTTCACTAGACCTCGACGATTTATGAAGCGCTCCAGTGCAGGAATGAACGCGGCGGTAGTGAGATCCGACACTAATTCCAGATGCACATTCTTCGTCGCCATATACACGAACACGGCAATATAGCACTTGATGACTTTCGGACGATATTTCCCTTGTTTCACAAGCACAGGTTCGGCGTAGTCCACACCGGTGTACTCAAAAGGAGCCGCTGCATTCACTCGTTCCTCAGGTAGGCTACCCATAAGCTGCTGCAAGCCACGTGGTTTTGTTTTAAAAGGGCCAAAAGCTTTGCCGAACAATGGCCAACAGTCCTGAAGGCCCTACGTGCAGGTTCTCGACGTGAAGAGCTCGAATTATCATCTCCGTTATCGGATGGTTCGGCAACACAAGTGGATGTTTCGATTCGAACGGCAAAGCTGACTTCTGCAAACGACCGCCCACCCTCATCAAGTGATCATCGTCAAGAAATGGGCTAAGATTCCCCAACCGGTGCGGTATTTCTCTCTTCTCAAGGCACCGGATTTCATCAGGTAATTCTGACATTTGAATCACCCTTACAATGCATTTCAATGCAGCTTGCATTTCAGGAACAGTCAGATATGATTTGGTCGTTTGTGGTAGGCTCGTAGACTTGCGATTGCAGTTACGAACGAAGCGCAAAACGTATGCAACAACACGCTGGAGTTGACGGAAATCACTAAACCTTTCAAACACTGGCAATGTCTCACACTTCTTCACGACAACTGCGACAGTCTTCAACTCAGGAATATTCGATTCCAGGATTGGACACAGTTCAGGGTCATAGTATTCTTCTTGGCTCAGGAACTCTGGCCCATTCCACCAGAGAAAGTTCTTGCTCAACATCGCTGGCAGCTGGCCGCAAGACACAACGTCAGCTGGATTCTGTCGTGTGTTCACATATTTCCAGACAAACTACCCGGTAAGCTTGATGATTTCGGCCACTCGATTTCGGACGAATACCTCCAAAGAACCCAGTGGTTTTTTTAACCACGCCAATACAATCTGGCTATCACTCCACAATAGAACACTTGAATAGTTAATGTCTAACACTTCGATTACTTTCACTATAAGCCGGGCCAATAACAACGCAGCAAGCAGTTCCAGCCTTGGAATAGTCGTTGGCTTCAATGGCGCCACCCGCGATTTGGCACACATTAGGCGCAGCACTGTTGTTCCGTCGTCCATAACACTTCGCAAGTATACACAAGCACCGTAGGCTGCGATTGATGCATCCGAGAACCCATGGAGTTCATATCGAATGACACCAGCCAACTTGACACATCGTGGCACTTCGATCTGGTTAAGTTTGGTCAACGATTTACGAAAAGCTACCCACTCGTTCAAAAGATCACCTTCAAGTTCATCGTCCCAGTTCATCTTTGAAGACCACAACTTTTGCATGACCATTTTAGCACAAACTGTCACTGGTTGGATTAGTCCCAGTGGATCATACAGTTTCGATATTTCCGACAACACATACCGTTTCGTTAACGGTTGTTCTTCGGCCTCTTTTGGCCAACTTCTAAACTTAAGCTGATCATTTTTCGTGTCCCAGAGCATACCAAGAGCTTTTATTCCTTCTTGTCCACTTTCATCAAATTTCACTAAAACTTCTCTTTCTTCTTCGGGTACACTTTGAAGCACTAATGTCGAATTTGAACTCCATTTGCGAATTGGAAATCCTCCAGAAAAGAACAATTCCTTCACAGCCAACAGCCGCTGTACCGCCTCCGCTTCTGTATCTGATCCGGAGAGCATATCGTCCACATACATATCTTCTAATACCATCTTCGATGCAACCGAAAAACGATGTTGCTCCTCATTGGCCAACTGCACCAAACATCTGGTCGCGAGAAACGGTGCAACTGCGGTTCCATATGTCACAGTGACCAACTCCAGAACTCTCAATAGCTGCGACGAATCCTCTCTCCAGAAGACCCTTAAAAAGCGAGTGTGAAGACGATCTAGTTTAACCTGCCGATACATCTTCGTGACGTCACTGGAGAATCCAATCACATGCTGCCGGAAGCGTAGATCCACGGTGAATATATCGTTTTGAACCGTTGGTCCTGTTTTCATCACTTCGTTGAGGGAGTATTTTGACGCTTTAGCACTTGCATCAAAAACTACCCTAACTTTCGTAGAAGAACTCTCCAATTTGAACACCGCGTGGTGTGGTAAGTAATACCGTGGCATACCATCACCGTCTCCTTCTTGAATCTCTTTGCAGTGGCCAAGCAGTTCGTACTCTCTCATGAAATCAACATAATGGTTCCGTAGTTCTGGATTACGCGACAGTTTCCTCTCCAAGGCATAAAATCTTTTCAACGCAAGGCTTCTGTTGTCTTCCAATTCCACTACTGTTTCCCGAAATGGCATCTGGACTACAAATCGACCAGATTCATCTCGGCGGTACGTGTCCAAGAAATGCTGTTCGACCTCTTGCTCTTCAGTATTGTAAAGCGAAGTCTCGCCCACCTCTTCAATAGACCAAAATTTTTCCAATTGGTCGACCAACGGCTCTTGCATAGCAGCATAAGAAAGCAGAATAGTGTCACTCACCTGTTGGTCCGGGTCGTATGTACCTGTGATGATCCATCCTAGATCGGTTTCTCGTAGTGAGGCAGTACCATTCGCTAATTTCACCTTCTTAGCCCGAAGCAAATCCCAAACGTAATTCGAAGCCAGCACCAAATCGATCTCACTTGGCTTGAAAAAGTCTGGATCTGCCAGCTGCGTCCCTGGAGGTATATTCCACGCTGACACGTCGATGAGCACAGCAGGAACGGTTTCGGTTGGCTTACTCGAAATCAGGCAGGTGATACTATCTTGGAGTGCACTGTACCGCGATGATATATTCAGGTTCAATCCTTTTTTTACTTGCGTCTTCACTGCATTTGCACCAACCACTGTTATGTTGCATTTCAGGGTTGGCAAGCCGAGTATCTGGGCCATCGCTTCTGACAGGATGTGTGCCTGTGAACCAGAGTCCAACATCGCACGACAAGCATGAAGACGGCCGTGTACATCGGTCACATTAATCACCGCCGTCTGAAGAAGAACTTGCTTTGTGGAGAACCCCATTGCCCAAGCAAGACGTAGTCACGGCTACACTTCCATTCTCCTCTGCCTCTGGATGCACTTCATCGGTAGCTTCCTGGTGTTCTGCCGTTTCCACCGTTTCCTGAGGAATTCCATAGTATCCTCGTATTTTGGCTGTTCCCCGTGCTCAACCGAGGCCTCCCAAATCTCCCTCGTTTCTTGATCAAGCGCTGCTGAAAGAATGTGGATGACCATTAGCTCAGAAACACCTTGCAGGAGTTGGTCGTGAAACTTCAAGTTCTCCACGTGTCTGGAGCATTCATCGATGAGATTACGGAGTTCCTTGGATGACTTTTTAGTCACCTTTTTAAGCTACATAATGCCTTGGACATGAACATCAATGATCAACCTCTTGTTCTCATATCGTTGTTCTAGGAGCTGCCAAGCTTGGTGATAATTGTTGTCCTGAATGGTTTTAGCATCCAGGATCCCTGCTGCGCTTCCCACCAGTGACTTGTCCAGATGAAATAACTTCACTGCGTCTGAGTCCGCAGAATTTCGCATTAAGTCCTGAAACATTGACTTGAATTTTGGCCAGTTTTCATATCGTCCGTCGAAGGTTGGCAACGGCGCACGGAGGGCTTGCTGATGTATGACAATCTGCGGCTGGCCATTCTGCGGCGCTCCTGCTGGAAGAACGGCTCGATCCAGATTGGCGATTTGTGCATGACCGTCAATTAGCGTTTCGATGCACTGCGTTGTACAGTTCCTCAAACTCGATCAGCTTCTCTTCTTGGGCTTCTTTTTGATTATCGTGCGCTAGTTGCACGACCGCGTCATGTACTTCGTTGAATTCGTTGTAGTATTTTTCTACGTTTCGCGAATGAACACGTAACTGTGCCATCGATATGGCAAGCGGATCGTCTCCAGCTGCCGTTATTGCAGTTTGGATTCTTACCATCTTAATTTTCACTGCACCCCGCTTGGAGCTCAGCAACTTCACTTCCGCCATTTTTCCTCCCTTCGCACGTTTCGGTGTCGACAAAGGGGATTTCGATTCTACCTTGATTCCCGTGTCGTGATTTGTGCCTGAACGATTTAGTACACGCCACATGGGATTTACGGATCAGTAGCGGGACTACTATCCGTCTATGTGGAGGAAGCAACGGGACTACTTCCACAATGTTCCAGCTCTTTGGAACCAACCAAATGGCGACGCGCACTCTCTTCTTCATACACTTCACAACTTCTTTTTTTTGCACTCGCACTCCGGATCCAATCCGGTTCGAAGGACCAATGTTCAGGCTCAACCTGGCCTGGTTAAGGGGTACATGGACTGTAATCTATTCGAAATAAAGATGCTTTCTTTACACTACAAACTAAATCAGTTTATTCTCTACATTTCCGAATTACATTTTTACGCGACGAAAGTGCACAAAAGACTGAAAATAAAAAATGGTGGAAGGCGCACACGCAGTCCGATTCGCCCCTTTTTCTTCTCCTTCTCGTCCTTTTCGTTAACGGTGGGGTCGGTGCGGTGCGATGATTTTTTGGGCGGGTTACCAACTCAACAAAAGCATCATAGCAACCACTGCCAATAAAAGTGTGAAATTCATGTTTCTTGACAGCAGTTGAAAATTTATTCCTAGGCGGAAGGACATCCGCCTACATTCCCTTTTGCTATAGACTCGCCATCTTTGTTTGTTGAATTTTCTCCCCTTATTAGAAGTATTTAATTGGGGTGTTCTCTTTTGTTTCTTCTCGTTTTCGTAATATTACCTAAAATGATTAAAGCAAAATTATATGAGTAGTCACACCATAGATTAGTTTTTCTATTGGTGCTATTTGAGTTCCACTTATAAAATTGTGGTTATGTTTCATGTGTCCAATGGCATTGCTTTATGTTATGGTACATGATGAATGGCCAGTTTTTTTTTCTTATATTTTCTTTCCCTGCTCTTTTTATTATTAATCGTGTCAACGTTAATATTCTTTTATTTGGCATTCACCTTGATTCCTAAGTTTTCATCTTTTAGTCTTCACCTTTTAATCTTCTACTCCTGATTGTGATTCTTCTTCACTACCAATTATGTTATAAATATCCTTCAACTGTTTTTTTTTTTAAATTTATCTTTATCTTTCACAATTCTACTCCATTCCTCTTCTTTTATATTTGGTAGTTTGTTTTTGTCTTCCTTAACTGAATCGTTCCATGTTTTTGCAGGTCTACCTCTTTTCTTATTGTTACACATAATCTTTTCAACTATTTTTAGTGGGTGGCCATCCGGTCTTCTCTGTATGTGTCCCCAATAGCCTATTCTCATTACTCGAACTTTTTTAACTTCAGTCTTACCATCTAATCTTGATACTGTAAATCGTCCCTTCGGCAACTGCCTACTATATTTTAACATTTTTTTTAGGATTTGCATTTTATATCTAGTTATTGACCTTCTCTTTCTTTTAACTAACGCTGCTGCTTCAAGGCCGTAAGTCATAGCAGGAGAAATTACTGTTTTATACATTAATTTTGTTAGGATCCATGGTGGTTTATATCTCTTCATAAATTCTATTATTACTTTGCTACTCTTTACTGCTAATTTACATCTATTCCTGGTTGTTTCTGTTCTGTGCAATGTATCTGATAAATATGTTCCAAAGTATTTTATATTATTTACCACATCACATACTCCTCTTTCTCTATCATTACTGATTTTGGAATGCATCTATCTTACATTGGGTCTCTTATCAAATTTGGCTTTTTTTATTGTTTATCTGTAGTCGTATTTTCTCTAATTCTCTCTTAAGAATCCTTAATTTCTTAATAATTTCTACCTCCTTTAGTGTTTGTGCAATGATTAAAATATCATCTGCGAATACTAATATTACCGGTAGATTTACATTATGTTCTTCTAATAAATTTATTCTGGGATATTGAGTTTTAGCTTCTCTTAACACATATCTTGAATCATAAGTATAAATATGAATGGTGATAATGGAAATCCTTGTTTTAAACCTATCATTCTGTTTATTTCCTTGGTGCATATTCCATCCCATAGTTTTTTTTTCATTCCTTGATTATCGAGTTTTTAGCCCTGGGCTGGTTCATCTCCCGTCATAGTCACTCAAATATCTTTTGGGTATTTTCGTTACTTGTCCGGGGGTGAGATTCAAACTACGCCGGGGTAACCCCCTTCCATCTTATAATATACATATTTTTGTCTGCATTAAGTGCTTGCATTACTCTATTTCTTACGAGTTCTGGTACTGAGAATTTCTGAAGCACTTTAGGTATCGAGTCTAATCATACATTGTCAAACTCTTTTTTTTTTTTAATTTAGAGATGCTACAATTGTTGTTTCCCCACCATTTCATCTTTCTTCTAAACATCTCCTGGCATAAAACATTTGATCGTCTGTAGACCTATTTCTTATGAACGCTGCTTGATGATAACCAGGATCTTTTGCATACTCCCTAAGTCTCTCCATTTACCATTTCACGTAGATTTTGTACCCTAGATAACATAAACTTATCCTTCTAAAATCCTTTGTTTCTTTTGCTCCTTTACATTTTGGGATTGGTATCTAAATTGACTGTTTCCATTGATGTTGAATGTCATTTGTTTCCTACACCTTCTCGTTTATTTGATATAATTCCTCTACTGTTTCTTCGTTAGAATATTTTATCATATTTTATTTTATTCCATTCCATAGATTTCTGATAATATTGTTGATTTCTTCCTTACTTGGTCCCTCCGTTAAAATTTCATTATCCTTTCCTATCTCAAGTGGTTTCCCTTCAGATGTTTCTAATTCCTCCATCCAGTTTTTCATCGAAATATTTGGTGTTTTTGACTCTTTTCTAGAAATGAATTGTTTCAGAAATTTATATGACTTGTTAAACCTTTCTCCTATCTCGTAGTCTTTTAATTCATTGTTAAATTTAACAACTTCTTTATCATTGTGTTCTTTTACTTTGATTGCATATTCTTGTCTTCGTATATTTATGTTTTGTCTAAACCATTGTGTTTCCATGCCCCTATTTTTTGTTTGGTTTTTTTTTTTTCCTTGCCTTGTTTGGTTTTGTCGGGGTTTTTTTCTATGTGGGGGTAGGGGGTTTTTTTTTTTTTTGGTAATCTTTTTTTGGCTTTTTTTTTTTTTTTTTGTGTGTGTTGGGTGTGTTAGACTGTTGTTGTTGTTTTGTGTTATAGTGATTTTTTTTTTTTTTTTTATTGGTGGGTGGTGGGGATTTGGGGGGTTTTGGTGAGGGGATGGAAACGCAAACCCTACGGGGTACCCAAGTAACATTGCTAACACCATCCTGCTTTATTAAGTTTTATTAAAGTTTTATGAAAGCCACTTAAAATCAATTTGGTTTTATTATGGCACCAAGAGGTGTCAATAGGTTTCATATTTTAGTCAGGTTTATGAGAACCCACACAGCTTGTTTACAACAATCTTAAAACCCTGTTTCTCAAATTCCTTTACTCCTATCAAAGGTTTTATTTCGACTTTATGAACTCGTAAAATGCTGTTTTGAAATGCCGTTTTAGGACTCATTGATTTTATCTTATTATGGTCAGTTGAAAAAGCATTTTAAAACCATTTTGCCTTCAGTAAATGCATTAAACGGCAAATTGGCATTGAAGGAAGTCACCATAAGACCAAATAGTTTTATAATAGGCATTGCAAAGAATAATTGGCTTTATGGCAAAACTGTGATTTTTTTCCAATCGCCATATTGAAATTTAAGAAATAATTGAAATGTGGAAAAATAAATGCATCAAATTTTCAATGGTATGCAAATAAACTGTTGATCGGAGACTAATTTCGGCATTCTTTTAGATAATCTCATCCAAGTCCAAGCACTTTTCAGGAAATTCAAGAATAATTTATCGAATATATTTGTTTTAATTTGATTTATGTTGTTGTAAATTCGCATAATTTCCGAGGCGCATTAATTTTCGGCTCTTATCGTGCCAATATTCACCATAAAAATAATTGCGCATATAATTTGGAGCATAATACGCTGTAGAAAACACAATTTGTTTTGGATATTTTGCTATCAAACAAAATTTCCCGCAACACTTGACCTTTTTTTTTACTGCTAAATGAATCAGAAGAGCAGAGAATCGAACAAAGCAGAACAACAAAAACCAACCACGATATCACCGTTAAGTTTGACAGCTGTGGCCATTTGGCCGTATGCTGGTTTTCATGGCAGCCAATAGGTTTTATGAAGGTTCTCAAGTGGTCATAGCATCTATCACTAGAACATTTTCAAAATCTACATGGTCCTACAGAGGTTTTATTAAATTGTTTTCACAACCGTCTATAGAGTGGGCCACTTTGTACAAATTTTGGTTTTAAAGAAGCATAGAGGAGGTGTTGGTAGACAAAACAGTTTTGAATGTAGGTTTATCAACAAATCCGGGAGGAGTGCTATACGGCTGGAATAAAACTAAAATTGTTACTTGGGAAAATATTTAAACCATCGATTCCACAATGTCCAGGAACCCAGTAAAAATTAACAGTATTATTAATACATAGCCGTTGAAGTAAAAGGAGACATTCCCATACTAGTTTTGATGTAAATGTAAGAGATTTCAATGCAGATAAAGCTGCTTGAATATCAGTGAAAATACATAAAGGGAAGCACATTCCACAATTGCTTGAATTTCAGCCTGGAAGACGGTTGGCCATCTACCCCTTGAAACTGATAAATTAACTCCAGGACCTGTCACCCCAGCTCCTAAATACTTGATCATTTTGTTTTGACCCATCAGTATAGAATACGATAGATCCAGGATTTATTTGTGGTCCTCCCGCCACCCAAACAGTGCGGTCTGGTTCTATCACATTGAATGAACGAATAAATGTGAGTTGCGTTTCCACCCAGTCGTTATTAACTGTAAGTAATGGGTTAGTTTGAATTTCATTTAAAATACTTAAATGTCCTCTGATGTTCCCATCAAGAGATAATTTAGTCCGTTTGAGACGAAGCACACTTTTTTCGGCTTCCAGTTGAATGAACTGGTGCAACGAAAGAAGATTTAGAATTGCATCTAATACTTTCGTTGGTGAACTACGCATCGCACCATTTGTGGACAAATGACCCATTCTTTGAAGTTTTTCTAGCTTCCTAATGGCACATTTTTCTTTAGTTTTTGGCCACCGTACAAAGGAGGAATATGTAATTCTGGGTCTTACAATTGCCTTGTATATCCAGTGGATCATTGCTGGTCGCAATCCCCATTTATTACCAAAAGTTCTTTTACTTATATATAGTGCATTTGTTACTTTATCTATGATCTGTTTTAAGTGTGAATTCCAATTTAGTTTGCAATCCAAAAAAACACCCAAATACTTAACCTCAGATGCAAGCGTTATTAAAGTTCCTTTCATGTGGAGGCCATGTATTTTGAATTTTCTTCTTTTGGTTAATGGAACTAGGTATGTTTTCTGGGGGTTTATACCCAAACCTTCATCCTTGCACCATTTAATCGCATAATTTAGAGCAAATTGCATTCTATCATATTTTCCTCGAACAATAATAACGATGTCATCAGCAAACCCTATAACTTAAAATCTTTATGATTCTATATTTGTCAGTAGGTCATCTACCACTAATGACCAGAGAAGAGGCAATAAAACGCCTCCTTGTGGACACCCTTTTACTACTTTCACAGATATAGACGCACTACCAAGCTCTGCAGATACTTCACGTTGCGATAGCATTTTATTAATCCATTTTACGATACATATGTCAAAACCATGTTTTAACATTGTTCTCGTCATATATTTGTGCGACGCGTTGTCAAATGCTCGTTCTATATCAAGAAAAGTTGCAAGCAAAATCTCCTTTGCTTCATATGTTTTTCCTATTTTACAGGGTGCGGCAGAAAATAATGCGAAAATGTTCAAACTTGAGTATTGGGTTAATTCGTGTAGCTAGTGACTAATTTCTGTCGAAAGTGTATTTGTTTATGTTTACTTTCAAGTGCTGCATTCAAACATTCTATTTGTTTTATTGCAAATTCGTCAAAATGTTCGCGAAAGAAGTGATCACCAGTTTGTTGCTCGCCCAGAAGAATCCGAAAGAGATTGCCAAGGTGGTAGGGTGCCATTTGGCAAAAGTTTACCGCATAAAATAAGTCCCTGCAGGATGGTCCTAATCAGCGAAAGCCGGGAAGCGGATGTCCGTGCTTTGCATGCACGCCGAACGTGATCAAATCGGTCCGTGCAAATATTGCGTTCCATAAGAAAACTTGCAAAGGAAGCCAATATTTCGGAGAAATCCATGCGGAGAATCATTAAAGAAGAACTGCATGCATCTTCCAGAGCCAGCCACTTCATTACGGATCGGGTCAAGGAACTACGAGTGACTCGTTCCAAGAGATTGCTTTCCTTGTTGAAGAAGGAAAAAATGATAATCCTGTTATCCGACGAAAAGCTTTTCAGCATCGATGCTGTGGC